>JAMPIV010010773.1:145000-217500 GCA_024509875.1 Oreohelix idahoensis
TGATTCTTTTTCTTCTTCTTCTTCCTCGTTCGCCTTCAGACTTCCACATTTATGACTCTAATAAAGGCAGCAGTCAACTCAAGGTTCCCGACATCTCCAAACAGTTTTTCGTTGACAGAAGTAGGTTGTTGCCATATGCTACCCCGTTCATTACTGTAGGTTGGGCAGTACTGCAGCAGGTGTTCGACTGTCATCGGGCTGGTACCGCAGGTGCAGAGATCTGTTGCACCCATTTTGTATTTGTGGTACAGATGGTATCTCAATCTGTTGTGCCCAGTGCGCAGTCGAAAAATGATGACCTGTTCTTTTCTGGATAGTTGATGATATGCGTCATTTTTCAAATGTCCCGGGTGCTCTCTTTCCCATTTGGACTTGAATGTAGCCTTTATAGTGGTCTTTGCCGTTGCGTAAGTTGTCTCTATATCATTTTGCTGTAAGGCACCTCCTTCTTTAGCAAGTCTATCTGCCTCTTCATTTCCTGGTATGTTGCAATGGGCTGGTATCCACTGGATAGTGCACTTCTTGAAGCATTCGGCCAGTCTTTCAAGGGAGATTATCAGATCTTTCAATCCTTTAGTTTGGTGGCTCTTCAGCGCTGATATTATTGAGAGGGCATCTGAAAAGATTACTATCTGTTTTTCTGCCTGTGCTTTGCATTCAATAAGAGTTTCAGCTGCCTGTTTCAGGGCTTCTGCTTCAGCACAGAAGTTGTTGCAGTATTTTCCAGTGGCAATTGCCATAGAGTGAATTCTATTCTTTAATTTTATGAGGATGCCGGCACCCCCATTTTCAACTGCATTTGTTGCCGAACCATCAGTATATGCATGTGTCCAAAGCTTCGCTGGAAATCTTTGGTCAATATACTTGGTTGCTATACACTTTCTTTGTGTTTCTGTCTGTGTTCCCTTACCTTCAATGCCTGGAATATCAGATTTTAACTCAGGAAAGCATCTTATTTTCCACAGTGGGATAGTTGAGCTTGTTGGGATTTTCTTTGCAACTGAGCTAGCTAGTATGGTATTATTGTTAATTTTTTCTTTTGCTTGGGCGACAAAGTTAGTTCGCTTGAGCCTGCCTCTTCCTAGCCTATTCATTCTTTGGTACATGGGGTGTCCTTCGAGCCTCTTAAATTTTTCAGCTTGTTTTAAGACTCTGCTGTCACGTCTATCCTCCATTGACTGTAGCCCTGTGATGTTTTCCATATGGTTGATTTGTGTAGACTTTAGGGCCCCTGTTATAATACGTGCTGCTTGGTTTTGGAGTCTGTTTACTCTGTCAAAATTTGACTTTGCTGCCGTCGACCAAGCTGTGATGCCATATTCCATAGCAGGTCTGACTCTGCCTGTGTACAGCTTTTTGAGGATATTCTCATCAGCACCCCATGTGGTACCTGCTAACTTTTTCATGATGGCCATGCGAAGTTTTGCCCTTAGCTGTATTTTGTTAATCTGTGATTTCCATGTCATTCGGCGGTCTAGTGTGATTCCTAAGTATGTTGGTGTTTCATCTCCTCGTACTGCCTGTCCATTTAATTGCAGCTTTGCTTGCTGTGGTTTATTTCTCTGTGTGGATTATAGGAAGTTAAACAAACTTACCCAGTTTGACGCGGAACCATTGCCATTGTTAGAAGATTTATTGGTTAAACTGTCTAACTCTACTTTCTTTACAAAACTTGACCTCTCAAAGGGATATTGGCAAGTCCCATTGACAGAAAAGGCAAAGCCACTTACTGCTTTTTCTACTCCACGGGGGTTATTCCAATATAATTTCATGCCATTCGGTTTAGTAAATGCACCGGCTACATTTGTACGCATGATGCGTCGCGTACTGTCTCATCGTCCCGATGTCATTACATATATTGACGACATTTGTCTCTTTAATGCCACATGGGATGAACACATTAGTGGATTGAAAACATTACTGTCCACTTTACGGTCATGTAATTTAACGGCTAAGCCTTCTAAAGCTTTCGTGGGTTTTCACGAAATTTCCTTTTTAGGTCACCGCGTTGGTCACGGTCGGTTATATACTGAGGACAGTAATGTCTCTAAGATCCTCAACATTTCTACTCCCAAAACTAAGAAACAAGTGAGATCATTATTGGGTCTTGTTCAGTTCTACGCTAAGTTCATACCTCATCTGTCCACTATTACTGCACCTTTCTCTTCGTTATTAAAAAAGGGCGCGGCTAACGTGATTCGGTGGTCGGAGGAACACCAAATCGCGTTGGACACCATTAAGGCATTCTTTTCTAAACCTTCTATGTTACAATTGCCTAATGCGAACCTCCCTTTCATCTTGCGCAGTGACGCCTCTGCCTACGGTATTAGAAGCGTGTTACTACAGGAGTATGCGGGCACCTTGCACACAGTACTGTTCGTCTCAGGGAAACTTACATCGGCTGAACAAAAGTACTCCGTTCTCGATAAGGAACTTTTGTCTCTCGTGTGGTCTATAACTAAACTCCAACGTTATCTTCTTGGATCACATTTCTTTGTAGAGACGGATCAGAAAGCACTTACTGCATTAAACACCAAAGACGTCAGATCTGCAAAGTCCACCAGATATGCAATTTCATTGCAACCCTACTGTTTCACAATCCGGGCAATACCTGGATCACAGAACGTTTTCGCTGATATTTTGTCCCGCTGCCCGAGTGAATCATGCGACTTGGTACGCCCTACAAATGTGGATGCCTCTACACATACTACATCACATTTGTAAACATGACGTTCTTTGAACTTTACTTTGTGCATCAGTGACAATTTTTTTTTGTACATACTTAGTCAAGTGAATAAAGTTGTAACATTCCGTTGAATTACTTGAAGCGGAAAGAAGAAAAAAAAAAACACAAAAAAACAGTGAATTATATATAACAGTGATGATCACATAACTTTTAGTATTTATGACATTATCTGCGTAAAGATACATTGTGTATTTAGATAAACAATAGTATATCGTGAACTATTTAACAATATTTTGTGGAATCTTTGGTATTTCAACATACTAAAACTTTTAAGGATCTTCGTGTTTATGAACTGGTTTTGAAGTTAACTTTGAATCTTCAAGAACTAATTGAACTTTTAGCAGTGTAATAAACTGATACATTATTCAGTACATTGTGATTAATGAACATATTTAATTAGTTTAATATAATTAACTATAAATATTTTAATCCTAATGATTACATCGAGTAACTATCACTCATTTTAGATAGTGATACGTCATTGGTAGTTATTCAATGATACTACTCATCCTTAGACACGGTTAGGTGTGTTGATGACTTCAAGTGTTGTATTCATATTCTTTGATTTTTGCCCCTTCTCATTTTTTAATTTTTATACATTTTCATCTTTTCCTTTAAATTCATGTATTACCAAATCAAGCTCTCAGGCTCATTACAGGAGCCATGAAAACTACACCAATAACAGAGATGCAGAAGGTTGCTGGATTACAGACACTGTCCCATAGAAGAGACACAAAAACCATGATCCAGATGGAAAAGTACAACAGTATGCCAACGCACCCAATGAAGGCAAGACTAGATGATCTGGCATTGGGACGTCTAAAGCGTAGCAGCTTTGTGCATCGGGGAAAAAGACTTATAAGACAGCATCAAGAAGACCTATCCATGAAGACAACACCACTGAAGCCCACCCTATACCCTGTACCATGGGAGCAGGCCAGCAGTGCCCTCCAAATTAATACATCAGTCAGTGGTCTCACAAGTGGATGTGAGTATAATGATCTGCAAAAACGAACTGCTACATTGAGTATGATCCAAGAAAGCTATCCCGATCAATCATGGATACATGCCTATACAGATGGATCAGCAACTAATGCTGTTAGGAATGGAGGTGCCGGTATCTTTATCTTCATTCTCTGAAATATGATTTATAAACACCCTGACACTATGACTGCTACTAGGCACATTCCGATCAACTGGTAAATTCAGTTCCAACTATACTGTTAGCTGAGGTTCAAGCTCTAGAGCAAGCTGCCCAACTATACAGCTGAGGTTCAAGCTCTAGAGCAAGCTGCAAATATGCTTTATAACACCAACTCTGACTGCCACCAGGTAGTCATCCTCACAGATGCACTGTCTGTCCTGCAAGCTCTCAAGGGTGGTAAACTCCCGCATCTGAGAAATGAACTAAACAAGGTAGCTGCCAAAAAGAGAACCATACTTCAGTGGGTACCATCTCATTGTGGTGTACCCGGAAATGAAAAGGCAGATAAACTTGCAAAAAAGGGAGGAGAATGTGAACAAGAAGAGAATGAAGTCACATACTTTGTATCCAGACAATCAAAGAACCCACCCAAAGGACTATCACACTTCGACCGGATGATATGCTTTTATAAACACATGCACAAGCTACTGTTGCTTCACCACTGTGCACATGTGGATTTTGCTGAGCATGTTTGACTGTCCTCTGTATGACCAGTTAAGAAAGATATACTGGCCCAATGACTCAACACTAAACTCAAAGCTATATGGAGTTAAAGAGGAACTTCAAACAACAGTCGAATTCATCATGAGAACTCGTCTGACGGTGTAATCATCAAAGATGCGAACGCAAGAAGAAGAAGAATGTATTACCATATCTCTTTATTACTTATTGCATTTGGGTTCAATTAATCATCCTTTTATGCTTTGATTTTCTTTCATATCTTCCACATTGTTCCAAAGTTGGTCAATTGTGATGATATGCTTTTATGCATATTTGTTTTTGAGTTGAGTTGAATTTGATTTTGTTCGTTCACTCTCCTCTTTTTGATTAATATGCCTCTCTTGCATTCTTAGTATTATTAGTATATAATACATATTTGTAAGCTTGTTTCACCTCTCCGCGGTAATTAAATGAAAGAAAAAAAAAACGCTGATGACCTGGCCATGTGGACTTCAGAACAATACATCTCCACAGCAAGAGTGCGCATGCAGGATTCACTGCTAGCCCTTGAAAGTTGGTCCAAAAAGTGGTTGCTCAAAATAAATGAACAAAAAACTACACACACTATTTTTACCTTGTCAAATACTGATTCTTTTCAATAAATCGGTAAGTAAACTAGTTTTCTTCTTTTTGTTTTATTACTTGAAATACAAATAATAGTACAAATATGTGCTACTGTATTTCCATCTAATTTTATTTCAAATTATTAGCTAACCTAAACGAAAATGCAAATTGGGTCCGAAACTCATGATCGGGTCCATTTTCCTGCAATACGGGTACGACCGAAAATGGCGGCCAAATTTTAGTTGTCGTCACTCTATATATCAAGGGCACTAGTTACTACTAGCTGTAATGACCCGGCGTTGCCCGGATTTTTCATAGTAACTGTGTACACACTTATGAAATGTCAAAATCAAATTATAATATTTTGATATTCGAGTAAAAATGAATTTTCATTTAAGTTAATGACTGCTGCTTTAAGTGACTATCCTCGTGCCTTATTTACAGTAATTGCAAATCCAAGCCGCACAAAATACTGTTATTCCTTATGGTTCTACCAGTAGAGTGATTTCACTTTTCCTTTTCAAATTTACTTCCGAATTTTTCCAAAACACTCTTATTTCTTATGATGGAATCGCAAAAGCAATTTTATTCTGCTTCCAAGTTTTAGCAAGAAGCAAATTAATAAGACACATTTTCCCTTTCCGACCTGGCGCACCAAGAGAGAATAGTCCAACTTATCCATTTTTAACATTCTTACTACTGTTTTTCGTAGCATGTTCTTTTAAAACATATATACATTACTGCTTGTTAAAAAAAACACGATTGTTATTTTCTGTCATACATACTTCAAATATAAAAGACACAGTGATTGTGTTGAGTTGTATTATTTAAACAGAAGTTTCTCATTTCGGTGAGACATGACCCATTCAACCGAGACACATGGATAATGCTTGTTATATTAGGACACATGTCTAAATAAAGATCTTTCGTTTTTGTATAAGGCGCACCCCGTTTGATACTGGCACATGTACAATTATAGAAGAGCCTCTTCTTTTACAAAAGATATTGCAGTTTGTTTCAGTTATAAAGTGTTTAGGCTTCGAAATACTATGTAATATTTGGTAAATGAACAGAAACTGCTTTGTAAAATGTAATTAAATTTGATTTAAAAAGTAATAATAACTTTTAAATACTACATCAAAGTAATTTTTTTTAATTTTCGCATAAAGCATTAGTGTCTGTTTAAATAATTTAAATTGCTATGTAAAAATAAAGAAATCTAGAGTTGTAAATTACGAACTTTTAATAATAATTTTACCATTTTTATTGTTCCCCTTGATTCATAATTTTACCATATGGATTGCTTCCCTTGAAAACATCAGTAGAAACATTATGTTACCTAGACATTTTCTAAATTTTAGTACTAAGCGGGGACGAAGGTTTTTTTTTTTTTTTTTTTTTTAAAATTCTGAAGCACGTCAAAACGAATGAATGCATAAATCAGCTCTCGCGTAAATCTTGTGTCTCCTGGTGTAAGCACCAAGAGACTTTTGCTTTCCTCCATTATTTCATCTTCCTCTAAATTTTTCTGATGTCCATAAGCAGGAAACCTCAGGCCATAGAGACAGATAAAAGTGTGTTAGTACAGCGAAAGAGTGTAAATGAATCATAGCACAATATACATCAACCTGAATACCAATATCGACATCTGAAATATACATTACAATATCATTATTCTTTCTCCGCTCCCTATGGAGCATGGGGCTAGCTCTGCTATTGGTTCCTTGCGAGAAAACCGGCAAGACGTAATCACCAGCTCTTGCAGTGGTAGTTCATGTAGCAATTCCTTTTACGAGGCGCGTTTTTTAAGTAATTCCCGTTTTAAAATAATAAAAAAAACCATCATATATAAAAATGATCTATTCCAGCCAAAAGTGGACCACACATTTACATTATTTCTCAACATAGTCACCATTGACTTCAACACATTTTTGGTATCGTGGCACCAGGTTCTTAATTCCAGTGTCAAGGAAGTCTGCCGCCAGTGTTTTGAACCATTCATTAACGCCTGTCTGCAGTTCATCATCAGTTTCAAACTGCTGGGATGCCAGCCACTTCTTTAGGTGCATGAAAAGGTGGTAATGACTTGGCGCGAGATCGGGACTGTGGGGCGGGTGATCAAAAATTTCCCAGTGAAATTTTTGCAACAATTGAACAGTTCGATCTGCGGTGTGAGGTCGAGCATTATCGTGCAAAAACACAATCCCAGTGGACAGCAATCCACGTCTTTTGTTATGGATGGCACGTCTAAGTTTTATCAGTGTCACAATAAGCATTGGCATTAACTGTCTTTCCACGTTCAAGAAAATCAATAAACATGACCCCTTCTTTGTCCCAGAAAACAGTGGTCATGATCTTTTTGACAGAAGGTGCTTGCTTAAACTTCTTTGCTTTCGGGGACCATGAGTGTCGCCACTGCATCGACTGTTGCTTTGATTCGACGTTTGTGTAGGAAATCCAGGTCTCATCTACAGTAACAATGTGGCCCAAAAATTCATCTCCTTCATTTCGATAGCGCTGCAAAAATTTTTGAGCCGAAGCCAGGCGTTTCTGCTTGTGTTCATCGGTTAACATTTTCGGCACCCATCTGGCGGCAGACTTCCTTGACACTGGTACTAAGAACCTGGTGCCACGATACCAAAAATGTGTTGAATTCAATGGTGACTATGTTGAAAAATAATGTAAATGTGTGGTCCACTTTTGGCTGCAATAGATCGTTTTTATATATGATGGTTTTTTTATTATTTTAAAACGGGAATTACTTAAAAAACGCGCCTCGTACATGATGAGGTAGCCAGCCTCATACACAACTTTACATAAACAAGCATATCTATAGATGTAAATACACATATAAGAATAAGAAAATGTACATTTTAAGACTTACCCCTTCGTAAAGGGTACATATCCAGACGCTGTTTGCACAGATTGGTCAATAGCGTTTTACTGTAGCTGTATAGCTGTAGTCTTTCCAGGTGAACTAATGATATTTGCTATTTTACAATTCCTAGCTTTAACACATGAGGAAATTTCTT
Source organism: Oreohelix idahoensis (assembly GCA_024509875.1). NCBI lineage: Eukaryota > Metazoa > Mollusca > Gastropoda > Stylommatophora > Oreohelicidae > Oreohelix > Oreohelix idahoensis. The sequence goes on from JAMPIV010010773.1 coordinate 153,048, forward strand.
AGGAATCGTGACTATAAAGGATGTTAACACTTTTAATTTCACAAAAGTTAATTCTAGCCTTAGTCACTTCCTAGCATCTATCTACCTCCTAGATGGCGTCTGGTTTTCTCAGGATGATGATGAGAACTGGAAAGAAAGTAACGAGTTTTGGAACCTCATGTCTTATAGCCCAAAATTTCGCCACATTAAATTTAATTTCAGCTGTTTTTTTTTAAATTTTTTAAAAACCAATTGCCAGTGTAGTGTGTCCTAATTTTGTATATTTCACCTACGCATCTTTTATTATTGGGAAGGGTCGTTCTTTTGGATAGATTGGTAGTGTTGCTAATTACTGACATCGCCTGAAATTATTATGTGGTTTAAGGTAAAGGATCCAGTTACATACCCACTGAGGCATATTGGGAATATTGCGGTAGGCCCATATATAATATGGCCTACCCTAATTCCCCAATATTTGTTGGTCTCTTCTTTCCACATTTGTTTATTCAGATCAGAGACTCCGCCGGAAATAATTACGTCATCAGCAATATTTCCCAGGTCACTCCAGCAAGATTACACAACATGTTATTGTAAACGACTCCCTTGTCAATTCGACAACATTTGTTTTCAGTCTTATTTACCAGTTGGGCGAATAAGAAATACGTAATCCTAATGTGGTGTCAGGAAGAGGACATGCACACCATCATAGCTGGCAGACGCTGGAGCTGGATTGGTCATGTCCTCAGAAGAGACCCCGATGCCATCACAAGAACAGCTATGCTTTGGACCCCTGAAGGAAAACGAAAGAGAGGCCGACCAAAAACAACCTGGCGGAGGACTGTGGAGGCTGAGATGCAAAGAATGAACCAGAGGTGGGGCACTGTACGAAGGATGGCCGCCGACCGAGCAAAGTGGAATCATTTTGTTGTTGCTCTACAAGACGCCACTAGGCGTGATGGCCACTGACTACTTTGACGGTCGGCGGCTAAAGATCAAAGAAGAATGTGGTGTCAGACAACTTAATTCGTATCTTGTGATACGCGACAGTCGAACGTCTGTGATTAAAATAAGAGAGAGCAGGTTTGTAATCTCTTTACTCTGTTGTAATCGCCTCGCTGAGCAGACTGTCTACAATTAAAAGATAACCATGCCAAGAGTGACTTAAGTGAAATATGGGTGTTTTGGTGAAGCGTACGCTCGACGAAACAGATAATATTGGGAAATAATGACGTAGAGGCAGGTAGTAAAAGATGGACAAACTAAATGAATAAGCTAATATATGACGTTCTGTCACATATATGTATCTATGGGAAATTTATTTTTACTTTCTTTGCTTTTTTAAACATGTATGTCTCTTCAGACACGGCATCTCGGTCAAAATTTCATATTTATTGTTGATGATTTTGGGTTTGCCTCTGATGTTAAATCTTTCAAATAAAAATAAAGAAAACATTTAAAAAAAATGACAACGGAAGAACAGAACTACGACTCCCTCAGGCAAATACTGGATGTGACTAATACAAGGTTGTTAGTGAGGCTGGCAATTTCATAATGTAAAATAAATTTCAACACAAACCACTGCTGCAGTAGTACATGAATGCTTTTGTGCAAGATTCCTGCGAGGTGACCAGCTGCAGTTGTGGCTCCATATTCCTTTAGGAGCGCAAAGGGAAATAAATAAAAATGAAATACAAAATAAAACCATGAATATCACATGACTGTGTGACATAATTTCAGTTACTTGTCAATCAGTATAAGTGCTCGAGTAGGTTTAGCATTTCGCAATTTTCTGGAACCGAAAATAGCGTCTCTATTTGGTGATGGGAAGCTCTTGTTACGTGCGTATCCTCCATTAGAACGTCAGATTCTACACTAGACAAAGTACAACTAACATAAGTTAGACGAAGATTCAGACGTCATAATTCACAGACCGTCTAGTTATGTTGTGTTCTGAAGATGGCCCTTGACCTTGTTGTTATGGTAATATCTGAGAATCATCACCAACATTTTTCTTTTATCCTCCATATGGAGCACGGAGGGATCACTGCAGCTGGTCTCCTTGCAGGAAGCACTCACATGATCTTTAAGCGATGGTTTACGTGGAAATTTCTTTTACATGATGACGTTGCCAGCCCCATGCACAACCTCACATTTCTAGCCTTATACGACATGCCTGGAGGTGCAGCAGTTCTATTTTTTCTTTGTCTTTTAAGAGACCTCCGGTAACGACAAGGGACAATATTTGTTAATAGCAAGCCAGAATGTTTTAAGTACGTGTGTGCTCATCTTGTTATTCTTATTCGATCCTTAGCTCGTGACTGACAAAGCAGCCACTGGCCATCACGCCTAGTGGCAACAAACTGTCCCAACTTTGCTCGGTCGGTGGCCAAACGTCGTGCAGAGCTCCAACTCTGGCTCATGCTTTGCATCTTTGGCCTCCGCAGTTCTCCGCCAGGTTGTCTTTGGTCTGCCTCTCTTTCGCCTTCCTTCTGGGGTCCATAGCAGATGTGTTCTAACAAAAGGCATATAAATATAACTGATACTTTATTAATGCAATGATTAAGTGACTGACAGTGACTTTGTGTTTATTCCTTCCTTGTTTCGCTCATAATGGAGCAGACACTGACCACTGAAGCTAGCCTCCTTTGTCGACTTGCAGGAAGTCTCAATTAAAGCATTCACGTGCTCTCAGAATAGTGGCTTCTGTAGCAATTGGTTGTGTATTATGAGACTGTCCTTCTCATACACAACAGCCTGACCACAAAGTCTTCTATATTTGGACATGCGCCCAAATATAACCGACAAACCCTGCGTCTAGGTTGAATGGAGCGAGTCTCGTCAAAAAAAAAGATACAATTTTATGCGGAAAAAAAGTCACATTGACTCCCTTATTACTCGCCTTTTACGTGCAAACAACATTTGAACGTATGAACGTAGATTAATACTGGTGCGGTCACGGCAGTCATGACAGTGGACAAAAACTACTACTACTACTTAGTCGTTCCTCTTCTACCGTGAGGTGTAGAGGTTTGTAAGAGAGAGCGCCATACTATTCTACCGGCTGTCTTCCTCCTGGCTTGGTTCCATTCTAGTACTCTGTCCTTCAAAGATTGTCTAATGTTGTCCTCCCAGCGGACTCTGGGTCGTCCTGGAGGTCTGGATCCCTGGCTCTTAGTTTCCCATGCTTGCCGTGGTAGCCGATCTTCTCCCATTCTGCAGACATGGCCAAACCCTCAGTTCGGACTGTTCTACTTGGGTCTGCAGGGGTTCGGTTTTTAGGCCTTGACGTATCGTCTGGTTGCGGACCATGTCTCTTCTTGTTACTTCAACCGCCTTCCTCAGATACCTCATTTCTAAGGTTTGGATCTGGCTTTTGTGGGTTATAGTCATTGCCCATGACTCGCATCCATACGTCAAGACTGGGACATAGGTAGACCGGTATACAGCCATCTTTGTTTTCTTACCAACTTCTCTCTTGCTGAGGAATCCTCGATTTATGGCTTGAAAAGGGCTCCCAGCTGCTGCTCTTCGGGTAGCCAACTCTTCTTTGATGCCTCCCTTCCGGTCTATGACAGCTCCAAGGTATTTAAAGTGGTCGACCTGCTCCAGCTTAATCTGATGTCTTCTTTCCTCTCGTGATATCACCATGGTTTTTGTTTTCGAGCTGCTTATGATCATCCCTCTCTTCTCCAGCTCTTCCTTCCAGACTTGCAGGTTGGATTGAAGATGTGCCTCTGATTTAGCAATCAAAGCAACATCATCAGCAAATGCCAGCTCTGAAATACAGGCCTCTCACATCTTCCAGTACCCCACTGAATACTTCCCTATCATCTCCTTACATGCCTTGATGACATCGTCCATGAGGAGTATGAAAAGATAAGGCGACAGGATATCACCTTGTCTTACACCAGTGGTGGTCCTGAATTCTTCTGACTTATGGTTTAGCGTTACACATAATTTCTGCAAGACTTGTAGAAGCTCTGTAAAGCATGAATCAGGTGTTGGAATGTTCTTCCTTACCAAACAGTCCCAGAGTTTGTTCCAGGGGACCTTGTCAAATGCCTTTTCCAGATCTAAGAAGCAAAGATGGATCTCACTCTTATACTCAAGAGCCTTTTCACTCGACATGTGGACAAAAACGACGGTTGGAAACACGTCATCAGAAGTCACGCGCGTGCTTGCGTGCGTGTTTGTGTGTCACTATAGAGAAAAACTCTTGAATTCTGAGACGTAATTATACACAGACATTGTATTGCTAAGTATCTCAAAACCACGAGAGATAGATCCCGATAGCCCACCATTTAGAAGAACGGAGCATACGTAAATTTGTGAATGCGACCTCTGTGACCAAGCTGTGTCAGGCGGAAGGGAAACCCGATGCCTATAAACAGTAAATAAATATTAGACAAACTCTTTCACCCCACCATCAAGTTCACCTCCCTCATCTCCACAGTATCTGTCAACTTTCTTGACATTACTATTACTATCACGCCCTCCGGCCTTAATACCTCAGTATACTACAAGCCGACAGATGCCCACAGCTACCTTCTGTACACCTCTTCTCATCCTCGGGCTTGTCGTGACTCCCTTCCATTTTCACAACTTCTCCGCCTCCGCCGTTTGTGCCTAGACGACGATGACTTCCACTTCCGAGCCAATGAGATGTTGGATTTCTTCCGTAGCAGACTTTATCCGGAACATGTTCTCACCTCTGCTCTCCAACGTGTGCTCCCCATCTCTCGTCAGGAGGCCCTCAAACCTCACTATAAATCCACTTCGGATAGAGTCAAATTAATCTTAACCCATCACCCTCACAGTACTGCAGTCAAACAGATCCTTTTCCGCCACCTCCCTATCCTCCAAGCAGAGTCTGTGACCCAAGAAGTATTCGGTGAAACACCTTTGGTGGCATATAGACGCGACAAGAACTTGAAGGATCTTCTTGTTCACAGCCGACTCCCAAAGGAGAATGCCACTCACTTTGGCACACTACCCTGTGGTCGGACACGATGCAACACGTGCAAGTATGTCATCTCAACCCACAAGGTGTCTTTTCCTGAGGCTACGTACATCATCACCAGTAGCTTCACGTGTGAGTCGCGCAATGTCATTTATACGATCATATGTAAACGTTGCTGCAAAACCTATATTGGCCAAACATGCAAACGACTTGGGGACAGATTCAGCCAGCACTTAAATGACATCTCTCAGCACAAATCCACACCAGTTGCCATACACTTCAATGGTCCTGACCACCATGATCCCATCGACATCCAGGTCACAGCGATCCGATCCTGCTCCTCTGACACTGCTAGCCGAGAACAGCTTGAGAACTGTCTTATCCACCGCATGGGGTGTCTAAAACCAGCTGGTCTTAACACTTTACACACCTTTGTCTGAAGTCACCCATTCCTCTCTTGCTCTATTTTGACTCTTTCCCCTCTTATCCTATTCTTCTATTTTTATGTCGTCCTCCTTAATATGTATGAATATATAATACACTGTTTTTACGAGGGGCGTTCAGAAAGTAATGCACCACATCGTTTTTCTCAGCTAATAATGAAGATAGAAGCATGAAATTTTACTCCCTTCAAATATGGCGTGTGCTAATTGTGTGCACTAAATTGCACCGCAACCGGCCAAATAATACGGCTGCCCTAAACCGTTGAAATGGAGCGTGTTAGCAACATGCGTTATAAACAGCGAATTGTGATAGAATTTCTCGTTGCAGAGAAGGAAACTGTTGTGAATATTCACAAGCGTCTATGTGATGTGTATTGAAGTTTTGCAGTCGACAGGAGTACAGTCAGTCGCTAAGTTCAGAGAATCAAAGAATCAGGAAGTGGAGATACGGAGCTGCTTGATCGGCCGCGCTGTGGACGTCCTGCCACAGCCACCAACGCAGAAATGTTGAAATGCGCTGAGGGCATTATTCTTACTGATAGGCGAATCACTACTCAACAATTGGCCTTACAGCTGTCAGTCAGCATTGGTAGTCTCACAAATGACCACCGATTGCAAAGGAAAGCAATTTCTACTGAATTGTTGGAGCGTTTCAATGCTTATGGAGAGAACTTTTTGGCTGATGATCGTTACAGGTGACGAAACCTGGGCACATCCTTTTGAACCTGAGACAAAAAGACAGTCAATGGAGTGGCATCAACCGCAATCACCAAGAAGAAAGAAATTCAAGACAATTCCTTCAGCTGGAAAGGTCATGATCACTGTCTTTTGGGACATTGAAGGTGTGATTCTTGTGGACGTTATGCCAAGAGGAGAGACAATCAATTCGCAAGCTTACATTAAGACATTGAAAAAACTCAATCAACGTTTTCGAAGAGTTCGGCCGCACAAGAATCTAGCAGACCTGCTTCTCCTTCACGACAATGCGCGCCCTCACACAAGTCTGGCAACACGAGAAGCAATCACCAAATTGGGTTGGACTGTACTACCCCATCCACCCTATAGTCCCGATTTGGCACCCTCTGATTTTCATCTATTTGGTCCACTTAAAGATGCACTCCGTGGGACAAGGTTTGAAGATGATGAAGGAGTGATTCATGCAGCAAAGAAATGGCTACATGATCAAGACAAAATCTGGTACGGGCTAGGAATACATGCACTTGTTTCGAGCTGGCATAAAGCCGTACAAGTTGATGGAGATTATGTTGAATAATACCGATGTTTACATGACATATTCATGTATATTGTGTATAAATTTCATGCTTTTTGAATAAACAGCTCCTGAGAAAAACGATGTGGTGCATTACTTTCTGAACGCCCCTCGTAATATGTCTTGATTTTTTATTTCATAGTTATTTATCTCCAACTCATTCTGTCCTCTTCTATTTCCAGTCCCCACTTTTATTACGTTTGGGTAGTTTATTGTTCAGTTTCGTTTTTTTAGTTTCTTAGTATGTATTGTGTACATCCGGTGGCGGAAGTCACTTCCTTTTCGGCCACGCGCGTCCGTTCGCGGACAGCAAATAGTGGTAGGATTTCGATGCCTTGCCTTCAGGGAAGTACCTAGGTTTTATTTTTATATTTATTTAAGTTCTTATGCGTCCTATCTAGCCTTCACTTTCTTTCCTTTCCCTGACGAAGGCCTTGTGGCCGTAACATAGACTATTTTCTTTGTCTTTTGTCCTCGTAAGACGAATCACCTTTTTTCGATTTTTTTTCACACCCATCCATTATCATTTACTAGACACGGTATTAAGGTCTTTGTCTTGTGTGGTCTGGCCTATACTGTATAATAGGGGAACAACAGAAGTGATTGCGTCATTAATAGGCTGGACTGCCCATGGTAAATTTCCGGTGTTATGTGTTGCGGGTCGCACTAATGACCCGTCATCGAAGCATCATTTTTTGGTGATGCCTAGATGGCAGGGATGATAGTGTGGTTCGCTTGCATAGCTAGGCGGGGTTGTCGCACGGAAGGTCCTGGGTTCGAGTCCTGGGTAAGCCACTCAGGTCTGTTGTTTTTCTGTTGTCTAGTGTTCTACTTCTTTATTTCTTACGAGTTGTCGTGAATTATTCTAATCCCCATATATAAATTAAAACGTAAATGTAAAGCCTAACAAATAAATTTAATAAAAGGAAAGAAGAATGATAAAGAACAGTGCTGTCACAATGACTGTACTCGAAATCCCCCTTGTTTTCTACTTCGTCGGCAAATTGTAACGCTTTCACGTTGATAGTAAAAGCCTACTGTGTCGCTGCACGCTTTCTTCAATGAAACGTGTACTGTATTTCTTGGAAAAACCTTGAGATACGCAAGCTGATCAATGACCTAGATTTAATGTTTCATTCATTCCATACACGGCGTAACTAAAAGACAGATGGACTAAAGGATAGAGAGAAGGGAGAGGCAGAAAGCAAGGACACATGCAACACTAAACACGCGTCGCGCGATACACAATTGCTGCCATCACGCGTGTAAGGCCACATGCACTAACTTTATTTCAAATCGACAGTGATAAAATTCACTACCCATACCAGAGTTAGGTTTTAAAATCCTGAAAAACGCTTATTGGGAATTATGACATTATACCGGTTTACGTTTGAAAACATGACAGTACCCAGACACCCTCAAGTTTGGAAGTGAGAAGGTAGTAACAGCACGACTATCCTAGAAGAAAATGCATATTGGCTCCATTAAATTCGTATATTTGGGTTCCTTAGGGTTTGCTGACAAAGAATATGTAAAACGTTACGCAAATAGTCTAGGAATTACCAAGTTATGGCCAAAATAAAATAGTGGGGGTGCCTGACAGCATGAAATCATTTCTGCTCATAAAATTTTTTTATAACGTGTTTGAAAAAACATTACGTTACGGAAATAGCCTACCATGTTAACTCCTATTTGATTGGAGCGCAACAAATGTAAGACTAAACACGATTGGTCGGGCTATAAATACTATCTTGTGTTGTCAGGGGAAACGTGAAAAGGGGTGCTTTTTTGAAAAGATGTGTAGACATGGTTTGATTGGGTAGAGCTGCGAATATACTCAATTCAGAGCGTCTGTTCCTTGCCACATCTTGTAATAAACCTACTAAGAAGCAGTGCGTTGAGCACCAGTGTATATTTTTTTATAAAATAAAGCCTGGGACATCGGCAGATCGGAGTTGTGCTATATTCATTGCCAGTCAACGAAACTGTTTATTATTTCCATGAATTGTGGTAAGCTTGAAATATTCAATATCTTTTAATGAAAATTGAATGTAAATTGATAATTTATGTCTGTATATATGTGTAGTTCAGTAGCGAACATGATGTCAAGCCTATAGTGCTCCAGCCTGAACAGAAGGTGTCGGAGGAAAGTAAAACTGCATGGAATGGCCAAACAGTACACTGACACCTAGATTATTGACTAGAAAGAAATAATGCTGGAATTGCAGAGGCGTAGTAACCATTAGGGAGGGAAATACTGGTATAAAGTATTTCAGATGAAGCTGACAGTTGGCCTAACGCTCTGAACTCAATGTTTGTGATGTATTGTGCTCAGTGTAGAAATAGAGTATAAATTAGTTGTGACGTAGAAGGTACAACCTTCTTGTTTCAGGGACCGTGGTCTTAAAGTTATTGAGCAGCACCTGGTCAGAGCTTTGCTGAAGCCAGAGGCGGACAGCATACTCCTTGGTCCATATAGCAACCAGTGGGGTGGCTCCAGAACTCATTAAAGTAATCGAGCAGAGGAGTCTTTTACTGCAGTCATCACGAAAGATAAGAGAGTGTGGCCATGGAGCTCAACATTATGTACCCCCATCTTAAAATGACATTGTAAAATAAAATTAAGAGGGGAATTTAATTGTTTTAATACCAGGAACTGAGAACATCTCCAATACTAGTTCCAATAGAAACAAACTATTGAAGTCATGATGACAAATACCAACAGAGCTTGAACAAAACAAAACCAGTATTACCTCATATTACTACTACACAACTGACACACATAGGATACTATTAATAATATATGTCACTACAAGATTCATATTAATAAATTCTGTACATATAACTTGTAATTAAAATTGATTGTGATTCCTGGTTCCCTTTGTATTTGAATCAGGACACATATACATTCATGACAGCACTGAATACATATTGTTATTTGAAAAGTTATCAGTGACTCCTTTAAGATATCCTCGTAGAGTGTTTTATGTATGTGAGTGTCACAGTGTTGTCAAGTGTGGTGGAATAAATTAAATTGTTTATCTGTCTGTTGTTGTTATGACTTACACTTCATCATACACATACCCTAGACATATAACGTAGTCATCACACTATTCCAGAATAATTCTGACTGAGGTATATATGTGGCAGCAAGTAAGGTTATCTATAATACACTACTCTTATTAGATATAGATACCTTCACAGCTGATCTCAGTCAGTACACTAAGTCCCCTATAAATATTTATAACATCCCACTTTACCACATATATTGGGGGCTCGCTCTCGGGATTTTGAATCTTTCCCTATTACAAATATTGGGGGTAATTCACTTCAGGGAATAATAAGAATTAAAAGGTATCCTTGGGTGAAAATAAATAAGGTTGAACTCACAGTGCCTGTGTTGTCCTGAGTTAATTAGTCATAGATAAAATTGTTTAGTTACATATTTTAGACATTTATCTGTTAGACAATGGCCGACCTGGCAAAATTTCGATCTGCTGCTGTACAGACTGCGAAAGAGTTAGGAATGGACGGGCAAATTATGATTTCTTATGTCACTGCTGAATGCGACAAATATATTGAACGGGAAGAAAGAAGATTAGAAAAAGAGGCCGAAAGAAAATTAGAGGCTGAGACTAAGAGGTTGCAGATTGAGGCTGAGGCTAAGAGGTTGCAGATTGAGGCTGACAAAGAGGCTAAGAAATTGGAGGCAGAAAGAGAAGACAAAAGATTGGCTGCAGAAAGAGAAGAGAAGAAATTAGCTGCAGAAAGGGAAGAGAAGAAATTAGCTGCAGAAAGGGAAGAGAAGAAATTAGCTGCAGAAAGGGAAGCAGAAGAAAGAAGATTGACTGCAGAGAGGGAAGCAGAAAAGGAGGAGAAGAGATTACAAAGGGAACATGAGTTACGACTAAGGGAGTTTGAGTTTCAAGGCCATGCTCCTGAAAATGGTGCCAGTCCCTTTGCCTCTGATGCCACTGCTAGCCAGGGAGCCTCAACCTCAGCTATGAATTTTCATTTAGATCATTTTGTTGAGAAAGACGATGATATAGAGAGCTATCTAAATAGGTATGAACTATTGGCTACCACATATGGGTTAGAGAGAGAAAGGTGGAGCTTAAAATTATCTCAAGGTCTTCGTGGGGCAGCTTATGAAGTTTTTGCAAAAATGAGCAGAAGTGATCAGGAAAATTATGACATGCTAAAGCAGGCTCTTTTGTTAAGATATGAAAAGAATGCAGAATTTTATAGGAAAAAATTTAGGAATGCTAAACTACTGTCAGGTGAAACCTATCACCAGTTCTCTGCACGAATAGAGACATACTTGGAGACATGGACTTCTCTGGGGAAAACCCAAGATCTTAAGGAAATGGTCCTTATAGAGCAATTAAGAGAGTCCATGGCTCCAGACCTGAGAAAGTTTCTCATGGAACAAGGTGCAGAGAGGCTGGGTGAGTTGCTAAATGTTGCTGAAAGGTATCAAGCAGCTCAAGCAGAGGTAACAGGTAATAAAAAGAAACAGGTGGATAACTTTAGGGCACCACAGAACTTTAATAAATTTGATCCTAGGGATCAAAACAAAGGTAAGCACCAGTTTGATAGGCCACGGTATGAAAATAAAAATAAAACCCCACAATTCGATGAAAGGAAATATGATGAAAGAAAATCTTTCAACCAAGGAAAAAGGTGGTGTAAGAATTGTCAGATGAACAATCATGACACTGACCATTGTAGAAGGAAACCTCCTCATTGTGCTGCTATGACATCGGGGAAAAAGGAAAAGAAGGTCAAACCTGAAGAACTACAGGAACCATACCACCCCCCAGTGTGTGAAGATGTCATCTGTAATGGTGTCACTATAAGGTGTTTATATGATACCGGTTTAGATTACGATTCCGTTGTGAGTTCTCACCTGGTGCAGGCCGATCAATACACCACAGAAACAGTGGAGATTCAAACTGCAACCAAGGATGTAGCTACCATGACACTTCCCGTCGCCCGAATAAAAGTGAAAACGCGATATGTGGAAGGAATCATAAAGCAGCAGTGATAAATGAGCCAATCTACCCTCTGATATTGGGGTGTAGATATGTCTTCTTGGGGAATCCCAAGAGACCTGTGATATTGGCAACAGTGCAGACCAGATCACAGTCTAAAAAGGAGGAGGATAATCCAATAAATACTCATCCAGATGAGATGAGGAAGGCACAGGCTGAGGATAAAACACTCAAGCCTTGTTTCAGGAAATTGTCAACTTGTCATACAACTCCAGGCAAGGGAGATTTTTACATGAAAAACAAGTTGATGTATAGGAAGACTGGAGCTAGATCCAAAGGTCAGGGACAGCTGGTACTTCCTAAAAGATATAGGGCAGACTTAATAAGGAGCCTACATGTGAAACCAGATGGGGACCATGAGAAGATAGGTACCATCATTCAAAAGGTGGCTCACAATTATTATTGGCCCAAAGCAAGATGGGACATTGAGAATTTTGTAGAAAGGTGTAGCATAGCACATGAGGGAACACCCACAAGTGGGAACATTGATCAGGACCTGGACACGCCACGGGGCAAAATTAGGCCTGATAATAAAAAGAAAAAATAGATTTGATAAAGTGGACCAAATGGAATGGGAAGCCCCTTTTCACGGACAAGCTTCACTTAACTGTTTTACAATGGCCACTATGCGGAGAGTGCAAAAAGATGTCTTACCCCAGGATAAGCCGAAAATCCCTCAATCGGACTTAAACAAACTGGAGGAAGAGGATGTAGAGAGGAAATCTCTCATCAACAATTTTAAGTGGGGAGAAAGCCCCAAAAGAAAAATTGGTAGCGGTCGTTTTATGCATGATAATTCTGGGAAGAAAAAATCATCACTATAGAGCTTCGAGTGGAAGAGACCATACCGGTGCATGGACAAATAGGTCCACAAAATTAAAGGTCCATATGTAGCTTTGTTAAGAACGTGGACTGATGAAAAGGCAGAGGAAAACATTACATCTTCATACCAATATGTGAATGAGCTGACCACTCGTTTAAAAACTGGCTGGAAACTTGCCAATGAAAATTTGAAACAAGCCAGGAAGAAACATGCTGCCTATTATAACAGGAAGGCGAAAGACAGAGATTTGGCTGTGGGAGAGAAGGTACTGCTTCTTCTCCCCGGGAGTCAGAATAAGTTACAGATTGGATGGCAAGGTCCATATACAGTTTTAGAGAAGGTGTCTAGAACAAATTATAAGATAGATAAGAAGGGGAAAGAAAAAATCTATCATGTGAATCTCCTGAAGAAATATTTGGAAAGAGAACATCAGGAAGAGACACACTTGTTGACCTTGTCCATCGCCATGGAGATGAAAAAGGAACCACTTTCATCATTTGAATATCCATTACACCCCTGTGAGACAGCAGCACAGGTGAAAATCAGTACACATTTAACGAAAACTCAGAAAGAGAGAGTGCAACAGGTTCTAAATAATCATGCAGAGGTGTTAACAGACCGACCAGGGCATACAAACCTATTGGAATATGATATGAAACTGATAGACCCCACACCTGTCTGTATGAAACCATATTCGATTCCGTTTGCTAAGGAGAAAGCTTTGAAGGAAGAGATAGACTATCTGTTGAAGGAAGGAATTATTTCACACAGTGAATCCTCATATAGTTCCGGTGTTGTACTCTTAAGGAAGCCCTCTGGAGAACATAGACTCTGTATAGATTACAGGAGACTGAATGCTATTACAGAAGGACAGGTGGATCCATTGCCGGATACAAATCAGTTGTTTGCCAGCTAAATAAAGCTAAAATATTTCTCAAAAGTGGATCTGAGTAAAGGATACTATCAGATTCCAGTAAAGCCTGAGGTTAGACCATACCTAGCTTTTAGTACCTCAGAAGGACACTATGAGTTTAATAGATTGCCATTTGGATTGAAGAATGCGCCTAGTGTCTTCTCTAGAATGATGAGAAAATTATTGGACCCTCTGAATAATCCATATATAACAAATTTCATGGATGATATCCTTATAGCAACAGAAACATTTGAGGAACACATTGACTCTCTGAATATGCTGTTTAATCGACTTAGGGAAGCAAATTTAACAGCCCGACCAACCAAATGTTGCGTTGGATGTAAAGAATTGGAATTTTTGGGACACACAGTTTATCAGGGAAACATGACCCCTGACCCAAAGAATTTAGAGAAACTAAAGAAAGCCCCGAGACCACAAACCAAGAAGGACGTGAGATCCTTTGTCTCATTATGTGGTTTCTACCAGAAGTATATCAAAAACTTTAATTCCATATGTGCACCGTTAACTGATTTGACACGTAAAGGACATCCAGATCGCATTACATGGACACCCCAATGTGAAATGGCTTACCAAGAATTGAAGGAAAAGCTCACAAGTAAACCTATTTTGAAATTACCTGACTTAAGTCAAGAATTCATAGTAAGGACGGATGCCAGTAATATTGGGTTAGGTGCAACTCTACTACAGAAATCAGATGCATTGGATGGGGAATTAAGCCCAGTGGCATATGCTAGCAGAAAGTTGAATAAAGCTGAAATCAACTACTCAACTAGCGAAAAAGAATGTCTTGCAGTAATATGGGCAATAAAGAAATTCAATATTTATCTGTATGGGAAGGCATTTAAGTTGCAAACGGATCACAAACCTTTATCGTTTCTAGCCCAGGCTAGGCATGAGAACTCTAGGTTACTCCGATGGTCCTTACTTTTGGCTCCATATAATTTTAGCATTGAGTATATATCTGGAAAAACAAATTTGGGAGCGGATTTTTTAAGCCGCCATCCGTGTGATGAGAATCACCGTAAACCCCAGAAATAATAATAAATTTCTCTATGTGTATATAGAATAAAGGACTGACATATAATGTCTGTTTTAAGAGGGGAGATGTCGTGAATTATTCTAATCCCCATATATAAATTAAAACGTAAATGTAAAGCCTAACAAATAAATTTAATAAAAGGAAAGAAGAATGGTAAAGAACAGTGCTGTCACAATGACTGTACTCGAAATCCCCCTTGTTTTCTACTTCGTCGGCAAATTGTAACGCTTTCACGTTGATAGTAAAAGCCTACTGTGTCGCTGCACGCTTTCTTCAATGAAACGTGTACTGTATTTCTTGGAAAAACCTTGAGATACGCAAGCTGATCAATGACCTAGATTTAATGTTTCATTCATTCCATACACGGCGTAACTAAAAGACAGATGGACTAAAGGATAGAGAGAAGGGAGAGGCAGAAAGCAAGGACACATGCAACACTAAACACGCGTCGCGCGATACACAATTGCTGCCATCACGCGTGTAAGGCCACATGCACTAACTTTATTTCAAATCGACAGTGATAAAATTCACTACCCATACCTGAGTTAGGTTTTAAAATCCTGAAAAACGCTTATTGGGAATTATGACATTATACCGGTTTACGTTTGAAAACATGACAGTACCCAGACACCCTCAAGTTTGGAAGTGAGAAGGTAGTAACAGCACGACTATCCTAGAAGAAAATGCATATTGGCTCCATTAAATTCGTATATTTGGGTTCCTTAGGGTTTGCTGACAAAGAATATGTAAAACGTTACGCAAATAGTCTAGGAATTACCAAGTTATGGCCAAAATAAAATAGTGGGGGTGCCTGACAGCATGAAATCATTTCTGCTCATAAAATTTTTTTATAACTTGTTTGAAAAAACATTTCGTTACGGAAATAGCCTACCATGTTAACTCCTATTTGATTGGAGCGCAACAAATGTAAGACTAAACACGATTGGTCGGGCTATAAATACTATCTTGTGTTGTCAGGGGAAACGTGAAAAGGGGTGCTTTTTTGAAAAGATGTGTAGACATGGTTTGATTGGGTAGAGCTGCGAATATACTCAATTCAGAGCGTCTGTTCCTTGCCACATCTTGTAATAAACCTACTAAGAAGCAGTGCGTTGAGCACCAGTGTATATTTTTTTTATAAAATAAAGCCTGGGACATCGGCAGATCGGAGTTGTGCTATATTCATTGCCAGTCAACGAAACTGTTTATTATTTCCATGAATTGTGGTAAGCTTGAAATATTCAATATCTTTTAATGAAAATTGAATGTAAATTGATAATTTATGTCTGTATATATGTGTAGTTCAGTAGCGAACATGATGTCAAGCCTATAGTGCTCCAGCCTGAACAGAAGGTGTCGGAGGAAAGTAAAACTGCATGGAATGGCCAAACAGTACACTGACACCTAGATTATTGACTAGAAAGAAATAATGCTGGAATTGCAGAGGCGTAGTAACCATTAGGGAGGGAAATACTGGTATAAAGTATTTCAGATGAAGCTGACAGTTGGCCTAACGCTCTGAACTCAATGTTTGTGATGTATTGTGCTCAGTGTAGAAATAGAGTATAAATTAGTTGTGACGTAGAAGGTACAACCTTCTTGTTTCAGGGACCGTGGTCTTAAAGTTATTGAGCAGCACCTGGTCAGAGCTTTGCTGAAGCCAGAGGCGGACAGCATACTCCTTGGTCCATATAGCAACCAGTGGGGTGGCTCCAGAACTCATTAAAGTAATCGAGCAGAGGAGTCTTTTACTGCAGTCATCACGAAAGATAAGAGAGTGTGGCCATGGAGCTCAACATTATGTACCCCCATCTTAAAATGACATTGTAAAATAAAATTAAGAGGGGAATTTAATTGTTTTAATACCTGGAACTGAGAACATCTCCAATACTAGTTCCAATAGAAACAAACTATTGAAGTCATGATGACAAATACCAACAGAGCTTGAACAAAACAAAACCAGTATTACCTCATATTACTACTACACAACTGACACACATAGGATACTATTAATAATATATGTCACTACAAGATTCATATTAATAAATTCTGTACATATAACTTGTAATTAAAATTGATTGTGATTCCTGGTTCCCTTTGTATTTGAATCAGGACACATATACATTCATGACAGCACTGAATACATATTGTTATTTGAAAAGTTATCAGTGACTCCTTTAAGATATCCTCGTAGAGTGTTTTATGTATGTGAGTGTCACAGTGTTGTCAAGTGTGGTGGAATAAATTAAATTGTTTATCTGTCTGTTGTTGTTATGACTTACACTTCATCATACACATACCCTAGACATATAACGTAGTCATCACACTATTCCAGAATAATTCTGACTGAGGTATACATATGTGGCAGCAAGTAAGGTTATCTATAATACACTACTCTTATTAGATATAGATACCTTCACAGCTGATCTCAGTCAGTACACTAAGTCCCCTATAAATATTTATAACATCCCACTTTACCACACGAGTGCCTGAAAACATACCTTTATGTTTGTCTAATATTTATTTACTGTGTCAGGCGGAACAGCCTTATTCTTTTTTGTGCCTACTCAGAGACCCTCGAGAACTGCACGGAGGCCTTTAGGTTCAGCCAACACAGTACGGCCCCGTGTAGCTCCCGGGGGACTCTGATGGGACAAAGAAAGACTAGGACTACTGCTGCCTCGGAAATGTAAAAGTCGATTAATGTGAACTTATGTATGGTGGTTAGAGACATCATCATGATAAACACTTCACTACATAATACACGACTGCAACAGCACATCAATGCATTGTGCAGGCTTCAATGAATGAATAAATGAAGTACTAATTTGCCCAATGATAAAGACAGCGTCAATTATTATTTTGTAAGATTCGCCTATCAATCAATCGCCCCGTTGAAAATGACCTTTAAAATGATATATATATACTGAAGCACATTAAAAACGCACCACCTGTATAATCCAGGAACAGAGTGTGAAATGTAAATATAAGTGTGTACAAGTTTACATATTTGGAATCTTTATTCATTTTCCTATGAATCCATGCTGGTCATTAATTTGTACATTTGATTGTTATGAAATTCATTGCATTCTGTGCAGGCAAGGGAGAAAACCAAAAATACAAAAAAATGCACGTGCGTTATCCTGCTGGAGAAGCTGCAAGTCTGGATAAATTGTGAACGCAGGAGCAACCAGTGCATCCAGAACCTCATCTCGATATGTCACAGCATTAACATTTCCACGGAAGACGTGAAGAGGCAAGCGATGGTGAAAACTGAATCCTCCCCAAATGTGAATACTGCCACCTCGAAATCGGTTGACACAGCAATCTGCAAAGCGCTCTTCACACCGTCGCTAAATCCGCATACGTCCATCTGCAAAGGATATGTTGAATCTGTTCTCGTCTGTGAATAGGACAGCATTCAACTGCAGTCTAGTCCATCTGATATGTTGCTCTGCCCATTGCAGGCGCTGCTAACGATGTCTGTGAGTCACGTTTGGTCCAACATAAGGTCGTCTTGCAGTAAGGCCTGTATCTCTGAGTCGTCGTATGACTGTCATTCGAGAGACTTGCCCATGTCTACCCACTATTGCTCTTGCTGTTTGACTTGCCGGGAGAGTCAATTCCTTAGGTGACTCAGCACAATATGACGATCTTGCGCAGGGGTAGTAACTCGTGGTTGGCCACTCCGAAGTCTATCCCGGGCACTGCCAGTGGTTCCGTAACGTTCATTGAGACGTACAATAGTGCTGTGGTGGCAATTCATCCTTCTGGCAATGGCCCGCGAGCTCATTCCGGTCTCCAACATACCAATGGCTCGTTGGCGGTCGTTTTCAGATAGTCGTGGCATTACAAGCACATGTACTGGGTGTTTTGTCTCAACGGCCTTTTTATACCGAGTATACTGCCACAACGCGTACACATTTTCAGGGTCATAGCTGTTGAGAATCGTGTTGCACGTGTAACTTTCATCGTTTTCATGTAGTCTGTACACACACCCATGGGTTGAATCTTGCACTTTCCATTCCAGCAGCCATTCGCTCTCTACCGCATGGCAAACACGGGGAAAATCCATTCCCACACTTTTTTTTGCCAGCTTCTCGGCATCAGTATATATAATAGTGGTGCGTTTTTAATGTGCTTCAGTATATATATATATATATATATATATATATATATATATATATATATATATATATATATATATATATATCTGCGGCTGTGTTTGCTTGAACAACAAATAACTAGTCGTATGGTGGTGTTGACACGAACAGAAAAGCGCTGACGAGAACATTATTAACTTCCTTTGAAGTGTGACATTATTGCTCCAGAAATATCGCAGCTCAGATGCTCAACAAAACGTGACCTATGGTACGTCTGGGACTTTAGGTAGGTCGAGGACTTTTATTCGGGAGTTTTAAGGCGTAAACAGTAGAGTATTTTAATATTCATGGGACTACTTTTTCTTTTCTCTTGCCTTTCTTTCTTGGCATTGAAGGCTCAACATTTCTTCATAAATTTCTTTATTTCACGGGGAAATTCCAGAATTGCCGTGACCTCACAAAAACAGAGCGGATAATACATAAAGACGACTTTTAAGATACGGTCTGCAGCCTATCACGGTGGCCAAGTTCAGTGTAAACAATTTTACTGCTGCGGTAAGGTTAAAGTAGCTTCTAATATCAGAGTTCTCAAAGAGGCTAATTTTTAAAAAAAGTTGAGGAAGCTGACTCCGGGACAAATTGATGCCTCTTGTCTATAAACAGCTAAATGGTAGACCCATAGCTGAAACTGCCGTAGGGGAGTAAAGTGTTAGAGACTTCAATATACTAGGCCCAACATTGACTGGGGAGGGGGGGGTGACTAGTTCCCTTCCTCGCTGCGGTTACCTTCTTTAACTGAAGGGAAAAACCATGTAGGCCTACCCATTTACAGCTGGGTAGACTGGAGTGTGTCGATACAGTGAATCGAACCCGGGACCTTTGCTGCGAGAGACCAGCGTCTAACCACTCTGTTAATCGGACGCTTCAATACATAAGTTGTGGCTAAAATCACTTTGTACTAATAATTTCTTTGGAGATAAAAATCAAGTTTACTAATATAGCTCCATAGGACTAGATGAGATTAAGTGGAGCATTAAATTATCCCTCCAAGAGTAACTATTAAGAGGATTTTATGTGATAATTACAATTTATCTTAATAACGAAGATGTAAAACAAATACTCGTAACTTCACATTTGTTTGCGTGCAACAAGCTACAATTCAATTAGCGACAAGCTGCTTAATTTCTGCATCTGATAAATTCTGTATTCCAAATCAAAGATGTTTGCGTGCACAAGTCATAGACAACAGCACAAGAGATGCTTACTTTCTGTAGGTGATAAACACAACATTCCAAATCATAGAAAGAACTGAAATGTCTTGCGACACGTCGTAGTGGATATTACATGTGTTATGTCAAAAGGTGAGAATGGAAACATAAGATATGTACTCACTTTTGGCTTTATGTGGTTTCTTGGAAGTGGGCTGCCATCGAATCTCTGAGACATCGCTACTGAGAGTGAAGAAACGGTGGTACTGACGACTGTTGGAACGGACTTTTATTAGTTCACTGCCGTTCTGCATGTAGGCCAGGCAATCCTGAGCTGTGAAATAAAAAATTAAAAATAACGGTCGTAAATTATACTTTCACAGATAATCACGTCGGAAACGTTTACAGTATGACATAAGACACCCTGCTACGGCTAGGTGCCGACCTTCCTTAGTGCCACCGTTTGTTATTCAAGATTCTGGTAGCGTATTTCCTCCAATGTATTCATTTATTCATTCATGACCATTCATCCTCCACGTAATATATGCCTTCAACAAACTCCTGCTAAGGCTTCAGTCTTGTGCTCAAGGTCTTCACGAGCCTTCTTTACCCCTACCATTTCTTTCTCAATTTCTCCCCTCTATGTGTTTTTTTTTTTTCCGGTGTCTTTCTACTTTTCATACCCCGGGGATCCCTATATAAGTAATAGCAAAACTAAACAGGAGTATTATATTTTCTTGCTGATATTTAAATAAACATTTTCTTGCTTGATTGTTTATTTATTTACGTTTGTTCGTTTGTTTGGCTGGCTGGTTGTTGATTTGTTTGTTTGTTTGGTCTGTCGTTCTTTTTTCCTTTTGTTTTAGCAGACGTCGCAAAAGTGCTACCTTTCAGCGAAGTAGTCAGTTCCCGCGGATTATGTTAATCTCATTAGATCTCTTTAAAGACCCACTCTTTAACTAAAGTATTCCCTCCTTTTACGCGACCAATACGTTCCAAGACCCCTCGCGTAAACTGAAAATCGCGTATAATAGCGCACCCCAATATACAGTATACGTGTATTTCCTATATGTTAATACCTATCACACATTTTTTCCTATAAACAAGGTTAATGAACACTATAGTAACAATTATTAAAGTAAAATACTGTAATAATAAAAGTAATTTAAAATATAATTATAACAATACACTGCTAGCCTACTTTCTCTCTCTCTCTCTCTCTCTCTCTCTCTCTCTCTCTCTCAACAATCATACATATTATTGTACTCGCCCTCCTCTTCGGCCATCTTCTTGAAACTGTGGTGGTGATGATGATACAATGCCTACTAGTGAAATGAAAGTGGATGATGTAGTAGGCATTGTTTAGTAGCGTTATGCTACTCGTCACCTTTCGACAGTACTTATATATACTGAAGCACATTTAAAACGCACCACTATTATATATACTGATGCCGAGAAGCTGGAAAAAAAAAGTGTGGGAATGGATTTTCCCCGTGTTTGTCATGAGGTAGAGAGCGAATGGCTGCTGGAATGGAAAGTGCATGATTCAACCCACGGGTTTGTGTACAGACTACATGAAAACAATGAAAGTTACACGTGCAACACAATTCCCAACAGCTATGACCCTGAAAATGTGTACGCGTTGTGGCAGTATACTCGGTATAAAAAGGCCGTTGAGACAAAACACCCAGTACATGTGCTTGAAATGCCACGACTATCTGAAAACGACCGCCAACGAGCCATTGGTATGTTGGAGTCCGGAATGAGCTCGCGCGCCGTTGCCAGAAGGATGAATTGCCACCGCAGCACTATTGTACGTCTCAATGAACGATACGGAACCACTGACAGTGCCCGGGATAGACTTCGGAGTGGCCAACCACGAGTTACTACCCCTGCGCAAGATCGTCATATTGTGCTGAGTCACTTAAGGAATCGTTCTCTCCCGGCAAGTCAAACAGCAAGAGCAATAGTGGGTAGACGTGGACAAGTCTCTCGAATGACAGTCATACGACGACTCAGAGATACAGGCCTTACTGCAAGACGACCTTATGTTGGGCCAAACTTGACTCACATACATCGTCAGCAGCGCCTGCAATGGGCAGAGCAACATGTCAGATGGACTAGACTGCAGTTGAATGCTATCCTATTCACAGACGAGAGCAGATTCAACATATCCTTTGCTGATGGACGTATGCGGATTTGGCGACGGTGTGGAGAGCACTTTGCAGATTGCTGTGTTCGTCAGCACAACCGATTTGGAGGTGGCAGTATTCACATTTGGGGAGGATTCAGTTTTCACCATCGCTTGCCTCTTCACGTCTTCCGTGGAAATGTTAATGCTGTGACATATCGAGATGAGGTTCTGGATGCATTGGTTGCTCCTGCGTTCACAAATTATCCAGACTTGCAGCTTCTCCAGCAGGATAACGCACGTGCGCACACCGCATGCATTACGCAGCAATATCTACAGCAGCAGAACATTGTGACGATTGATTGGCCTGCCCTATCACCAGACATGTCCCCTATAGAACATCTGTGGGACGAGCTTGGACGCAGAGTCTACAAGCAAGGTTCTCCAGCTAATCTGCAACAGCTCGAAGCTGCTCTTACACGTGAATGGGACTTGATTCCCCGGAATTTCCTTCAGAGACTTGTGCGTTCCATGCGGAGCCGCTGCCAAGCTTGTTTGCAAGCACACGGTGGACATACACAATATTGAGAATAGTGTGAATGAATTTTGTTATTGGTTGCATTTTTGGTTTTCTCTCTTGCCTGCACAGAATGCAATGAATTTCATAACAATCAAATGTACAAATTAATGACCAGCATGGATTCATAGGAAAATGAATAAAGATTCCAAATATGTAAACTTGTAAACACTTATATTTACATTTCACACTCTGTTCCTGGATTATACAGGTGGTGCGTTTTTAATGTGCTTCAGTATATTTTCCTACCTTTTTTTTTTCCTCGATCGCCAATCGCGTATAGTTGAAACCGCGTGATTTGAGTCCGCGTAAAATGCGGTCCTACTGTACTTACTAATCCATGCTACACTTTTCAGCATATAAAATAGTGAACAATAAAATCCAACTGTTTGAACCAGTGCTTCTTAAACTGGTGAATGGTTCACCCAAAGGTGAATGAAGTTATTTTGGGGGTGAATGAAACTAGAGGAGTGAGTGAAGAGTGAATGAAAAATGAAGGTGAATGACTTAATTTACTCAGATATTTATATTTTCTCTATACTTAAAAAAGGCATTGCCATTAAAGTGGTTCTTCTTCTTTGATCCATAACCGCTAACCGTCAAAGCAGTCAGTGGCCATCACGCCTGGTGGCGTCTTGTAGGGCAGCAACAAATTAATTCCACTTTGCTCGGTCGGCGGTCATCCTTCGTATAGTGCCCCAACTCTGGTTCATTCTTTGCGTCTCGGTCTCCACAGTTCTCCGCCAAGTTGTTTTTGGTCGGTCTCTCCTTCGCTTTCCCTCGGGGGTCCACAGCATAGCTGTTCTTGTGATGGTATCAGTGTCCCTACTGAGGACGTGGCCAACCCAACTCCAGCGTCTGCCAGCTATGATGGTGTGCATGTCCTCCTGATTACTCCGAATAAGTAGTTCTTGGTTACTGATGGTATTTGGCCAAAAGATTCGGAGAACTTTCCTTAGCCAGATTGTGTGGAAGGGGGACAGTTTCGACATTTCCTTCTCTGTTACTCTCCAGCATTCCGCACCACAGAGAAGCACAGAAAGTACACAGCTCTCATACAGTCTTGATTTGGTGTTTGTGCTGTACTGGGAAGACTTCCGAATATTGTTGAGACTAGCAAAGGCTGTTCTCGCTTTATTCATTCTGTTGTTAATGTCCTTGCTTGTTCCGCCGTCAGATATTACTATGCATCCTAGGTAAGTAAATGTGTCTGTCTGTTCTAACTGCTGGTTCCTTACTGTTATTGGCTCAGGATTGCCCACATTTAGTGTCATGACCTCTGTCTTCTTCAAATTGATGTTCAGGCCAACCTGCTGGCCATACGTATTCAGTCTATCGGTTTTTTTTCTTGGATGTGTTGATGTGAATGAGCGAGTAGTGCAATGTCATCTGCATATTCCAGGTCTTCCAGTGTAGAAAACGTTGTCCATCTAATTCCTCTTGGACTGCCCTCAGTTGGGTGGCGCATCACCCAATCTATGGCTGTCAAAAATAATGTTGTTGATAAGGGGCATCCCTGTCGCAGTCCTGTTTTCACTTCGAAAGTTACATTACTCAATCCAACTCAATGTAAAGTTAGAATAGAGGCTTTTTATGATGGAAACAGTGCAGCTAGGAGTTCCATAAGCCCTCAGTATTTTCCATAGGCTGTCCCTGTGTATGGTGTCGAAAGCCTTTTCAAAATCAACAAAGTTAATGTATAGCTGTCTCTGCCATTCTGTGCACTGCTCTATAATGTTCCTGATGGTGAATATATGATCTGCACATCTTCTGTTCTTTCTAAAACCCGCTTGTTCTTTCTTCAGTTTATGGTCAACTGCTTTTGAAATTCTCTGGATGATTATCCTGCCTAGTATTTTGGAGGGAACTGAGAGGAGAGTAATTCCTCTCCAGTTGTTGCAGTCTGCAAGGTCGCCCTTCTTGAGCAATTTGACAATTATTCCTTTACTCCACTCTGTTGGTGTTGTCTCACTTTCCCAGATTTGTGCAAACAGTGGTTCTAATAGTTCTGCTGCTAGTTCAGGGTCTGCCTTGAATAACTCGGCATTTAGATTGTCGTGACAAGGCGCTTTTCCATTTTTTTACCCTTTGATAGCTGTGATGATTTCTTCTTTTCGTGGAATGTCTGTATTTACGTCCAAGTCACTTTCAGCCTCAGGAACATTCAGCTGAGTCACTGGTGGTTCCTTATTCAATGTTTCTCTGAAGTGCTCTGCCCATCTTGTTTCCTGCCCCTGTGCTGTGGTGATGAGATTTCCTTGCTTGTCTCTTACTAACGTTATGTTGTTTGCACCTCGTTTTCCACTGATAGTTTTAGTTATTTTATAAACTGTACTTTGTTCATTTCTCAGTGCTGCCTCTTCTGCCTGTCTTGCAAGGTCATCCACAAATGTCCTTTTGTTAGCACGGGTTTGACGTTTTACTTCCTTGTCCAGCTGACTGTACTGTTCACTATATATTGCCTTTAACCTGGGAGACATAGCTTCTGTTTTCTTTCTTTTCATTTCCTTTCTCTTCGCTATGGTGTTTAGCGTTTTTGGTGTTATCCAGTCTTGGCTCTTTCTTTCCTGGAATCCCAAGCATGACTTGCTGCTTTCTTTGTATATTGTTGAGATGGTGTTGTATAGCTAGCTGGTCGGCATCGTCGGTCTCTGTTCTTTCCTGGCTTTTGGTAATCTGATATCGTCTCTTTACGTCCACCACGAAAGCTTTTCTGGTGAGGGGGTCCTTAAGTTTCGTGATGTTATATCTTTTCTGTTTGACTGCAACTGGTCCAGCAGCTCTGAGTTTCACCTTCAGTCTTGCTACTACTAGGTGATGATCACTTCCCACAGCTGCGCCTCTTCTTATTTTCACGTCTTGTAGTGCATGTCTCCATCTGCCATTGATCATTATGTGATCTATTTGGTTTCTGTCTCGTCCGTTTGGTGATTCCCATGTTAACTTGTGCACTTCTTTGTGTGGAAAAAGTGTTCCTCCGATGACCAGGTTGTTAATACTGCAGAAGCTTATTAATTTGTCCCCATTCTCATTTACTGTTCCACTGCCGCATTTCTCTATTACTCTTTCGTTATAATTATTGTGTGTTCCAACTTTCGCATTAAGGTCTCCCATTACTATAATGAGATCGTACCTGGGTGCAGTTTCCATTTCCTTTTGTACCTGTTGATAGAACTCGTCCTTGATCTCTTCATCGCTGTCGTTTGTTGGTGCATAGCATTGTATAATTTTGGTGTTAGTGAATCTGAGATGTTCTTATCAGGCTGTTGTTGATGAGTTTCCATTCCAGTAAAGACCTTTCCATTCCTTTTTTCGGGATAATGGCTACACCTTCGTTGTGCTGACCATCCTCTCTACCAGAAAAAAGTAGTTTCCCATGTAGCTGTTTTTATTCTCCCCGTCCCTGTCCATCTGCTCTCGCCTATTCCCAGGATATGTAATTTGTAGTTCCTCGTCTCTGCTGTGATTTGTCTCAGCTTTCCTGCCTCATTCATAGTTCTGACGTTCCAAAATCCAATTCTGGTTTCGTGTTTTGCGGTCAGGGCATCCGTTTTCATGCCAATGGCTTCCTTTCGGTTTTCACCACTGGCAGTCATACGAGCCTGAGACTCCGGATGTCCGTCCCGCATCAAAGTTTTTCCATTTGTTGCCGATTTCGTAACATGTGCGATTTTTTACATAGACAGGGGTGTCGGCCCTGTGCTAAAACCCCCAACCTGGAGGACCAGGGTACCAGCTTTTGTCTGACCCCCTACCCACGCAGACCAGTCCAGCTTGGTTGAACCTACCAGGAGTAAAACTCCCACTGGCATAGCTCTGGGGATTGTCAGGGTACACAAGCTGTCATACCGCTACAAGGTATAGGTACCATTGATGGCAGATTAAAGTGGTTAGTAAGCTCTTATTGCCTTTTAATGGCAGTGGAGCTGGAAATTTGATATGTTTTTCCTCTCTACCTATGGTTTTCTAACTTCAACGTAGCAGGATATTGCCCAAATTTACTGTAATATAACCTTTTAGGGAAGACAAGACGACCTAGTGGGATCATAAATTTTTGTAACTGTCTTTTTTTCTTGTTGAGGTGATCACTGGCCCAAGACAGTATACATGTTGTTAGATGTGTAGTGCGAGTATGATTTGAGTTGTGCGAATGAAGGCGCGAATGTGTTTTCGTATTGTGGTAACCACATGGTTAGGATGCTTTGACCACTGCTGTTTCAGACACGGAACACACATAGTATGAGGAGTCAGTGAAGGTCACTGCTTGACATTTATCATTTGGCATTCAAAAGGTTTTTGACGTGCATTTTTTCAATTGACAGTTCGTATCTGACTACGCGTCAGATTTGTTACCTTGACAAACAGGTGCAACTTACAATAAGCAAAACAGGCTGTAGTATTTAAGTCCTAATCGGCCTGTACTTCTGTTAAAAGGTTATCTAAGTACTGTTGTCCACAATTATCTTAACTTTGGACTATTATGTCTTGGATGGCTACCTCGAGCAAATATATAAGTTCTGAAATGGCGGAAATGCTCTACCCTATAATCCTTTTTTCTGTGTAATAATAAAGGTCGGTATTACCTGGTTGTCACTCACAAGGAATTCTGTCGTCATTCAGAGATTCACTGGGGAAAACTGCCATATTTTTCCCCGAAAAACAATGGACTCTTGGTCCCTTCAGAATAAAAAAAAGACCTCCCGGCTTCCCGGAAGTATATCTCACTCCCGCTTAAAAAACCTTCCCAAACTACGCCGAACTTCACCTCTGAAAGGTCAAACACAATGAAATTAAACAAGGGAAGACAACCCCTAATCAACCTGAATCGCAGGTAAAGACACAGTTATACTTATGATACAAACATAAGCAAATAACTTGACAGATGACTCCGTCGAAAATGACAGCAACAATTTTCTATTCTAACGACTTCAGTATTTTTGTTAGTTTGATTTTGGTAACCCTGGTTACACCACCACTGCTGCAGACACGGCCAGTGAGGAAGGAAACTGCTTGCTTTTCTTTCTTTTTGTTTTTTTTTATTTATTTATTTTGTAAACATATACAATAAGAAAACATTGTTTTTAAGAATCTGATTCAAAGTTCTAAGTCTGTTGTTTACTAACTTTACTTTATGACTAATAATTTTTCTGTGTTTTGTTTGAGTTTTCTTTAAAGGATGTTCGAGGGTTCAGAAATTTGTTCATTAATATTTTTTTTCTTTGCTAATGTGACAAAATGAATTTTATATAAAATTATGCACAAGGGAGAAACAAACAAAAAACATAAGAAAATTTAATCGCAGGTGAATGACATTTTGTGATAAAGACTCGAGGGTGAATGAAATTTTGAGATAAAGACTCGAGGGTGAATGAAATTTTGTGATAAAGACTCGAGGGTGAATGAAATTTTGTGATAAGACTCGAGGGTGAATGACATTTTGTGATAAGACTCGAGGGTAAATGACACTGAAATAGTTTAAGAAGTACTGGTTTAAACAGACAAAACAAGCAGGCATGCTGCCTGCCTGCTTCCTAACTGTGACGTTAGAACAGACACTACAGACAGTAATTATAATAAGAATGAACGTTTTAAAATCTGGGAAAACGATAACGGGGTTCAGATTCATAACACTACTATGACCAAACATTTATAATGTACTATAGTCAGAAGTTTTCACTAGGGGAAAAAAACGCAAAAACATGTTATCTATAACTACGTGTTTTAATAAGTTATATAAATAAAACTTATTATAAACATTTGTATATGTCACATTTTTTGCATAAAATACAAACCATATAATCTCTGCTTGAGTGAACACTGTATATTATTCTGAATAACATAAAATATGGGGAATGGGGAGCGTTTTAATTTTTTTTTTTTTAAAGTTTTATTTAAAAAATGTCCGGAATCACTCGGTGCAGATTTACCACCAATTGGAGTTTAGAATAAGTCCAGTCATCTTTGTGTACGTTCAATTTGTTACTAATGCTCAATCAGCAGGTATGTCGCCAGGTCGAAATCCAGTCTTTTCAAGGTCCACGCGGCAGCCCCATAGCTAGAAGCCTGAGCTCAGCACCCTCTGGCCTGATTTAGATTTTTTATTTATTTTTTATTTTTTATGTTGAACTTAGAGAGTACTGTAAGAAGCGACTAATATGAGTTGGTGGATAGGGCTGGCAAACTTATCATGTAAAACTAATTGCTACAAAAAAACCACCGAGGCAAGGACACGTGAATACTTTAGTGAAGACTTCCTAAGGACTAGCTGTAGTGGTGGTTCCACGCTCCACACGGAGTAAAAAGGGAAATGATAAACTGAGAAACACTGAGCAGGCGTGACTTATTAATTATTGCCAGTAATACAGCGTGTAAGTAAGTATCTGTGGTATCATGATGGTATTTTTTTTTAATCGTGTGTGATACGGCGATTATTTATTTATTTTTTTTAAAACTAAGAACGTTTACCAGGACTTACTGATTGGTGGTGTGCAAGCTGGCAGTTTGAGTAACCGAGTTCTTGTTGATAGGTTTCGTCAATGCGTCGATTACATCTGTCGCTACTGATGTCAACAGCAATGATTGGTGCTTTTTCGTTAATCAAAGTGAGCATTACTAGATTTTCCTACGCTAATGACTTAACCAGATTTGCTCTCTGAACACAGCTTTGTTTTCTATATGGCTTAATAGCACAGATGAACTGATTACTTTTCCTTTCTTCCTTCCATTTTGCCTTCCTTCACTTTTCTTTCTTCCATTCCCCTCCAATACGTTTAAAACGTCTTCTTTCTTTCACTTCGCATCATCATCATCTATTTTCTGATTCCCGTAGAGACCATGCCTTGAAGTAATTAATGCTCAGCCTTTCTGGCTAGTGCCATCTGTTCCCCTTTTTTCCATGTCCTCTTTTATCCTTTTTTAAACTTCTCTCCAATTCCTTTCTGTGTATTTTTGGGGGCGGGAAAGAGGGGGGGGGGGGGGGTCTCTCTCCCTCTGTTTCTTTTCCATCGGGGATTCCAGAACAATGAACGCCTCATAATGCTGTCAGATGGTATCCTCAATAAGCGTCCTATCCACAGCCAGCGTCTTTTCTTCACCTCTTCTTACACTTGTATTTCTTATGCTCTCTCCATCGGTCCCACACTGACGATCTTCGCATACCATTTTAATTCTATTCTGCACAAGTACTCGTTTATGAAAGTCTGTAACGTGTTGCTGTTTTCCTTATTTCACAGCCATATATAATAAGACTGACCTGATATTTGAGTTGAAAACTCTTATTTTTGTGTTGGGTTTTATTTCTTATTTTAATTCCTAAATCTTCTAATGCAAGAAAGCCCCTCTTGGCTTCTGTCTTCTTATTTTGCCGGAAGTACCTGTTCCTCCAACTTTGTCTATGTTACTGCCAAGATATGAGTCTTGTCTCGTAAACATTCTTCTGTAAGTACAATCTGTTGATCATATGTCGCATTTATGTTCACGATCTTTGTCTTTTCTCGAAGAATTTTCAGACCCAACTACCGTGATTTTGTTTCAGCTATGGAATCAAAGGTGAAGGGTACCGGTGAAACCTAGACCATTGACCTGTTTTCTCAGTCCACTGAACTCTGGTTCACTTCTCGTTCAATTATAATTTTACATTCTGACTTTTGTTTGTTTGTGTTTAGTGTTCCCTCACACCCCCCCCCCCCCCCCCCCCCCCCCCCCCCCTCCCCCCCCCCCCCGCCGCCCCCCGACTCCCCCCCCCCCCCCCCCCCCCCCCCCCCCCATCCCACCCCCCCCCCCCCCCCTCACCCCCCCCCCGCCCCTACCACCCCAACCCCCCCCGCCCCCCCCCCCCCCCCCCCCCCCCCCCCCCCCCCCCCCCCCCCCCCTCTTTTTTTTCTTTATTGGTTTTTCTTTTTCCTTCCGTTACTTTTACGACTGATATTTTATAAGCATCACTTCTTTGTTTTCAACGAGCTCTTCCATAATTTTGTTTTCAACATCAAGTTCAAAATCGTGATAGCAATATTTTTAAAATATTATTTTGCAGTTTACCTATATCTTTGCTTCTTTATTTACGTATCTTTATTTGTTCTTTCTTTACTTTTTACCTTTCGTTCCATCATCATATTTTATAAACATTACTCCGTCTTGCATTTGAACAGATCTCCAAGACTGCAGTGTTTTAAAAGCTTTTATTGGTAGATCACACAGAATGGTTAAGTAGATCTTTAGGTGAAGGAGAAAGGGGAAAAGAAATAATTTTTAAGCTAGGGAAATTTCGAACTAGCCCTTTCCCGAAATAGTTTTTCAAAGCACAGTATCTGCAGGCTTAAAAGTACAAGGCAGTGCTCCCTTCTTTCAAGAAAGAATAGTAAATAAATATTAGACAAACATAAAAGTATGTTTTCGGGCACTCGTAAGAAATGAAGAAGTAGAACACTAGACAACAGAAAAACAACAGACGTGTGCATCACCAAAAAATGATGCAGGGAGTATAGTGTGATTCGCTTGCATAGCTAGACGGGGTTGTCGCACGGAAGGTCCTGGGTTCGAGTCCTGGGTAAGCCACTCACGTCTATTGTTTTTCTGTTGTCTAGTGTTCTACTTCTTTATTTCTTACAAGTGCCTGAAAACATACCTTTATGTTTGTCTAATATTTATTTACTGTTTACAGGCCTCGGGTTTCCCTTCCTTATCTTTCAAGAAAGAGAATGCCGAGGGACATTTTAAAACTAAAACCGATTTTTCACCCAGCTCTGCAGACATGATTTTATTGAGGTAGTTCATTAGAGAGCTCGGTGTTTCTGAAGCAGACCCCCACATCCCCTGGCGTGCCTACCGCTGGTCTTTATAATGAAAATGAACCATGTCTACATGTTTTTTTACTCACCCAAAGTTCTTCCCTGAAGGCAAAAACAAAAATCAGAAGGGTCACTATAAGAGAATTGTTGTTCGCTGATGATGCTGCAGTCGTCACTCAAAGCCAACAGGAGCTTCAGAGCTTGATGAATCGCTTTACTAAAGCATGCAAGGACTTTGGCCTCACAATAAGTTTAAAGAAAACGAATGTGCTGAGTCATGATGTGGATGCTGCACCAGTTATCACTATCGATAACTATGAATTGGCAGTGGTGCACCACTTCACATACCTAGGGTCTACCATCAATGACAAACTCTCACTGGATACAGAAATCGACAGCCGCATTGGCAAAGCTGCAGCTACCTTTGCCCGCCTCACATCGCGTGTTTGGGGAAACTCTAAACTCACAATGAAGACCAAAGCTGCGGTATATAATGCCTGCGTCACCAGCACACTCCTATATGGCAGCGAGACCTGGACGACCTATGCTAAGCAAGAAAGAAGGCTCAATACCTTCCATTTGCGGTGTCTACGCCGCATCCTCGGCATCTCGTGGAAAGATAAAGTGACAAATGTCGAGGTGTTGTCACGTGCTGGCCTTCAAAGTATGTATACGCTTCTTAGACAGCGCAGACTTCGCTGGCTTGGCCATGTTCGCCGCATGGAAGATGGTCGCATCCCAAAAGATATCTTCTACGGACAATTAGCAGATGGCAAGAGAACAGTTGGGCGACCACAGCTGAGGTTCAAAGATGTGTGCAAGAGAGATATGAAGGCACTGGACATGGATCCAGCAACATGGGAGGATGAAGCTGCCGATCGCACTAAGTGGCGATGCTATTTACGGCGCCACCTCAGATTGGGCGAAGAGAGGCTCACACAAGAAGCAGAGGTGAGGAGAAAACGTCGAAAGGAGCACCAGGAAAATAAGCAGCTGAGGGCTGTCACCTCAGGGGCGCATTCCCATAGTCAGTTATGACTGAAGGGGCTATTATTATTATTATTATTATAAAGTTCTTCCCACAATTCGCAAAAAGAAATGAACATTAAGTAAAGTCTGAAATACAGCCACTGAGAAATACACGATGGGTAAACAATAATGGTGGGCTGGGGAGATGTAACCCCTATGTTTTAAAATGTAAATAGGATTTAATTATTATGTTCCCTTCTGGGCGGGCTTCGTCACGTCCCCAACCAATGATTACTTTCGCATGAGAAGCTTTACCTTGTTAAAACTCTCAGACACAATCAAACAAAGAGTCCGCCTAGCAACATACAAGAAATCAAATACAATGAAAATGGACCGACCTTAAGCGTAACTCATCAGACATTAACACAAAAACCGTAGGGAATGGGGAAATGTGTATGTATGTGTGTGAGGGGAAGAGAGAGAGAGAGGGAGAGAGAGAGACAGAGAGAGAGACAGAGACAGAGAGAGAGAGACAGACAGAGAGAGACACAGAGAGAGAGAGAGAGAGAGAGAGAGAGAGAGAGAAGAGAGAGAGAGAGAGAGAGAGAGAGAGAGGGGGGGGGAGGAAGTTGTGCCAAAACTGAAGGACGCGCGATACATCAAGTGAGTGTTGGGGAAAAGTAGCAAAAAGAAGAGGAATGAAAACAGTGAACACGTGCCCTCTGATTATATACCCATGGA
The DNA here is from genome assembly GCA_024509875.1 of Oreohelix idahoensis. NCBI lineage: Eukaryota > Metazoa > Mollusca > Gastropoda > Stylommatophora > Oreohelicidae > Oreohelix > Oreohelix idahoensis. The sequence goes on from JAMPIV010010773.1 coordinate 186,065, forward strand.
AATCAAGAGCAGTAATTGAGTTATCTTGTCATGAAGGTTAATGCACAAATGTATGAAGAAATGCACTTAAATATCAACGTCTCAACACATTTTCATCTAGTTCGATTATTGCTGACCTACTTTTTTAAAACTATTCCATATTACGTAACTACAGTAAACATAAAAAGAATTACACAATCCCAGCACTCTGGTGTATTCAATCAGAACTGGCTGAACACGAGACCTTACAGGAAAGACCTGACATCTCGATCAGCATTAGCTAATACCAGACATCTTCAGTATTAGTCTAATATTAGACTCAGTACTCCATCAGCATTAACTCAGTAAAAGATTCCCCATGGACGACTCAGTTACTGTTTAATGACTTCGAATAGACTTGTTTGTAAACCTAATTTGCGCTTAATGTCCAGTGTTTCCTGTAATGAAGTCTGATTAATATCTTGGCATCATTCAAAAATTATCACCGTACAAACCCCGTGGATGTAACTGACCAATGAAAAGCCAGCTTGGTATAAATAGTGTTGGGAGATCGCTAGACATGGAGTAAACAAAAGTGTAGATGTTTAGGATATTTCGGAAGGCATTGTGCAACTACTCATGGAATACCTAGATAAAGAAGGACCCAATTCGATAATAGGGATCATTAGCTTTAGGCAGATAGCAATAGATTCACTGGATGTGTTGTAGAGCCGAAGTTATGAATAAAAGATAGTGGAACATGAACCATTTTGTGTTTTTCCCTGTTTTGGCTGCTCCAGTGAATAGTCGGATAAACTATAGGATAAAATGGATATCCAGAGTGATAGAGCTCATTCATATGAGTAAAATAAGCCTTAGATGGAGGAAATCGGTGAAGAAATAAGGATTCCAGAATTATTTTGGATTTATTATCTTAGCACATCTTGCCTTGCCTACACGATTTTGGATGCATGCAAACGTACCTTGGTCCAGTTGCCACCTCGTACATCCGCAAGGCCATTATAAAAGGGGAGAGAACGCATGACACAGACACACTCGCCGCCTATTTCAAACTACAGACACAGAGCACAGGCAGTTATATCAACTCCGTTGCCATCTGCAGAAATGTGAGCAGACTGTGTAACCATTAAAAGCCTGTCTGTGATTGAGGGTAAGCGAGATGTTAATTATATATATATATATATATATATATATATATATATATATATATATATATATATATATATATATATATATATATATATATATATATATATTTTATCAATGCGTGTTAAAGAAATATTAGCATATGTAGAATCATTGTCTTGTTTCTAGAGGAAAACCCGAAGTGTGTAGGTTTAGTTTAATTGTGTACTAATTAAGTAGAACGCATGGATTGAGCCGGTTGGTTGTGGAAAGCGTTTTAAAGCTACTATGCTTGCTGGAAAGGACTATCCAAACTGGAGGAAGGAATGACTATAACAGATTGATTGTCTGTATTATTTGATAAATGACACACTGATTACCATAAGGCCTATATGATTTTATTGAAACAAATCATGGACAGAACTGTAACAAGTGAATTATTAAACTATTGTGCTACAACTTGAACGAATTGTGTTATTCATGACTTACTATGTCTCTTGTGAGTTACCACAGCTTGTCTGAACTGTCTCATACTATCTCCTGTCTGGCTAAGAAGACAATGAGCGATACTACGTAGGTTGTATATATTGTTTCAGGTTATATCCTGCCCTGAGTGTCATACACAATCTCTAGTGACCAAGTCTGCCATTAGATGCTCAAGTTTGTCAGAGCCTTTGCCAGTATTAACTGTGTCATCTTGACGAGTGGAGGACCCGCAGTGGTGGGGTTCCATCCAATCATACTGCTGTACGAGGCCTAGGAAGGACTTTGTTTCAGATAAGTAGCTCAGTGTTGGGCTACTATTCAATTTTCAAACAACACCAAATTAACCCACCTACGAATAGACTATGTAATGATGAAACCTTGTGGTGTATATAGCAGACATTTGACAGTCATATGAATCATAAAGTAACATTTAGATTCATCTATTCAAGAAAGCACAAAAGTAGAGACAGATTCCATCTGGAAGCAATAAAACAGTGAAATTGAACTATATTAGTAAGAAATTAACTGTAAAGGTGTTATGTATATATATGTGTGTGTGTGTATATATATATATATATATATATATATATATATATATATATATATATATATATATATATATATATATATATATATATATATATATATATATATATATATATATATATATATATATATATTTGAAAGTGACTCATAAATTTATTTTGCATTCAATTGAATTTTATTTGAAAAATTAACCAAGAACAAAGAAGAAAAGATCTTGTACGTAAATAAATTCTAAATTGTACCCAGAGTCTTCGGTGAATTATTTAAAGTTGGTTTAAAGTTCTTGTGTATTTAATTGCCCCTAGCAGAGTCATTGTCTAAGGTTAGTCTGGAGAGGAGCCCATAGGAAACTAGATAGCACATTATCATTTCATCTAGGAACCTATACAGCTTGACTATACCTTTGATGTTGATACACCATTACTCTTTTCAGAGAATGGGGTATTTCTTGTAAGACCAGTCTCTTATCTGGCACTATCCTGGTATCATCTGATACATCTATTTGTCCAGGATAATATCACCATCATTATATCTTTCATCTAGCTACATTTCCTGTAAACTTAAACAAATGATAGTCAAATGCCAGCTTGTGTGTTTCTCAGGAAAAATGCTCGAAATAATGATTCATGATTCGTCAAGCTTACATTTTTTTTTTTTAAACACTTATGTTATTTGACAAGAGCGTTGCTTGGATGTTTCACATCTTTGAGCTCTTGGTTCACTAGGTTTCAGATGACGTAGGAAGCCGAAACCTAGTAAACCAATAGCTCAAAGAGCACACGACACTCTATTGTAGTACATTTTAAACTATCAAAATTTGAAAAAACCTCGAGTGACCTATACCTAGGCTGCCATACAAAAACTTAAAGCCGAAAAAGTCATTCTTTTTATAAGACTACAGCTGTGAACAAGATCACAGAACTTGGTGACGTTGTATACACAAATGTGAACAAGATCACAGAACTTGGTTACGTACAAAAAACTGTAAACAGGATCACAACACTTTTAAAAAAATATTTTTAGTGCATTTTAAAATTTAAGTTTGTAGTCTAAATCGTGTTATGCTTGTACTTGTTAAAACTGATATCATGTAATTGTGGGCCTGGCGATCTACTGCTCTTCGTATTTCTGTCTGTGCTGTGCTAATCTTTGTGTAGTATTCTCCACAGTATGAAGATCAGCACATCAAAGACAGAAACTATGTAGAACAGCAGATCTCCAGGCCCACAGTTCCCTGCATCAAGTATATATAGCGACAGAAAATTAAGTGGTTTAGCCATCTCATGAGAATGGAGCCCCCGGTAAATTACCACTACGCGCCTGCTACAGTTGAAGATCTGGTTTCAGGACATGTGGAAGACCAAGAAGCAGATGGATAGACAACATGACAGATGGATAGACAACATGACAGATGGATAGAAAATATGACAGATATTCTACAACTACACGGACTCACAGCAGCCAGTGCCACACACTTGGCTCAAGTACGCTTCATGGCATCAAATGTGATGAAAAAGTAAAGTAAGTAAATAACATGATTTTTATAGAAAGCTTTACAGCTTCTACGGCATCTTTTCTCACAGACAAAACGGTGTGCTTCGTGCTCCTGAGATACGTTTGTTTAAAGCAGTTGTGGACAGATGAATAGTAGACACAACTATGACCTCACATGTAGAAAAATGGGTAGCCTACTTGTTAGAACAGGGGTTCTTAGCCTTCCTTGTGCAATTGACCCTATTGATTGTCCAGTGAAGGTTTCTGCCCCCTTTGATTGTTCGGTGAAGGCTACTGACCCTTTGATTGTCAGGTGAAGGCTACTGACCCCTTTGATTGTCATGTGAAGGCAATTGACCCCTTTGATTGTCAGGTGAAAGTTTCTGCCCCCTTTGATTGTTCGGTGAAGGCTACTGACCCTTTGATTGTCAGGTGAAGGCTACTGACCCCTTTGATTGTCAGGTGAAGGCTACTGACCTTTGATTGCCAGATGAAGGCTACTGAACGTTTGAATGTAAGGTGAAAACTGTTGACCCCTTTGATTGTCAGGTGAAGGCTACTGACCCCTTTGATTGTCAGGTGAAGACTACTGACCCCTTTGATTGTCAGGTGAAGACTACTGACCCCTTTGATTGTCAGGTGAAGACTACTGACCCCTTTGATTGTCAGGTGAAGGCTACTGACCTTTGATTGTCCGGTGAAGGCTAAGGATCCCTTCTTAGAAAAATGTATAGTATATACATATTACAAAGAAAAACATTAAGCTTACGTGTAGTCATACTGAAATGCAAAAAACAATATGTAAAATGAATATATTTCTTTAAATGCAAGAACATATGATAATTTTTCGAATAAACGTTTTGGTGGAAAATAAAATTTAAATGTGTAGGTTATGTACACGGACCCCCTAGAGTCCATTCACGGACACCAATCAGAAGTTAACAAACCCTGTGCTGAAGGCAAGGCAGTTGTATTCAGATGAGAGGTGCCGGCAAATTCCTAAATATGTCAACCGAGTCGGAGCCGGGTATCCGCAAATGACAAAAATAAATAAATTAAAATGCGCCGTTCGATACTCCAGAAAAAATTCAATTCGGCAATCTATTACGAAAAGGGTTCTAAAAATAACAAATCAGAACAAGTAACACGGTTGAAAGAATTATAATAATCGGATATAACTATGATTCAATTTACCACGATTGAATGCTTCCTGAATTCAGTATCACACAATACAACTCAGAATGGACTGAATTTCAATTTCTTTTTCACGTTAGGATATCCATTAAAGAAATTATTCACATGAATCTAAACGTTATTTCTCTGCTGCCCTTCGCTTTCCTCAATAAATTATGTTATTCGTGTCTCTATAGCAATCATGTTGTCACGTACAATTTTTTTTTCCTGATGAAAAACTGTCGACTCGACTTTTTACTTTGTAAATAATATCCACTACGAAGCACTGTCAATTGTGGGAGTTATTCACCCATAGGAATAACAGAAATAATATCATATTAACCATGACATTATATCGCTCTCACCCTTCTTTAAAGTATACCATTCTCATTCACTATTCTCTTCGAATGGCATATTATTCCTCTCTATATGAATCTTATTTTATTCCAACCTTTCTACTTTAAGAAAGAAATAGAAAGAAAGCTATAAAACAAACATCATTTGTGTCAGTGAACTGAGACGGACAGCTGAAAACAATACTCGCCGGCGGATAAACAGCAGGTTAATCAGGCAAACATAACGGAAAATAAAGATACAGCGGGTATAACTGTAGATACAAGGTAAACGTTGTACAATAGCAGATAGTACACCTGGGGAATTAAAGTGTTTTAGACTCCACCTGTGATTGGTCCAGCTTTATGAGATGGGGGTGTCCACTATCTCAAGAGCAGAGTCAGGTAACCTTTTCTGGACTGTGACGTCACGTACCCTTTTCTAGACTATGACGCTACCAGGTATTGAACCTGGAATCCGCTAACAATGCCGTGACAGGCAAGCGTTCTCGCCACTCTGCCAATCGGACGTTCATAATTATAGATAGATAATCAAACACACAAGCTGACACAATACTATCCTGCATCAAGTATATATAGCGACAGAAAATTAAGTGGTTTAGCCATCTCATGAGAATGGAGCCCCCGGTAAATTACCACTACGCACCTGCTACAGTTGAAGATCTGATTTTAGGACATGTGGAAGACCAAGAAGCAGAAGGATAGACAACATGACAGATGGATAGACAACATGACAGATGGATAGACAACATGACAGATGGATAGACAACATGACAGATATTCTACAACAACACGGGCTCACAGTCTTCCTGCAAGGGCACCAGCTGCAATTATAATGATGATGAAAATGATGATGATGATGATAAAGTGTACTGGTTATCACAAATTTATTGTAAATGAAAGTCTAGACAACTGTTTCGTGCTGCACGAACTCGCCTGAATTGCTCATATATTCATACATTTGTGTAACACGTCGTTTCATTAGTCCCTGTTAGTGCTGCATTATGATCTGGTAAATGTCTGAGTGTGTCTACTGAAGCTTCCAGACGTTGTGACTGACTAGTACGTCCGCACGGTAATTACACCTTACCGCATGACCATTTTCTGTAGTTTCTTTCATTAAAAGGACGAGTCACGTTGTAGTGAAATTGACAGAGATACAACGGTAAAATACCTCCAAAGATAACATGTAAGGATAAAAACATAATGCGTAGGCTGCTGATAGTACATGATCGCCCAGACCGCGGGTCATCACCCTCCATAAAAATTGACTTGCTAGACAGGAGGGGAACGGCGGATAAAAAGGAAAAAATATGACTGGAAAGATTGCGTGAGACTAGAAAGGCTAAGGAGACGCAATTGGGGGGGGGGAAACGGAGAAAAGTCACGTTTTCCCAAGTTGACATAAAGTAAGGAACTCGACAGAAGGGACCTTGGATATGTTACGCCACAGTCATTTATTGGTCGCTTTTGCGATACCAAGCCTTTGATTTGAATTCAGCGGCAGAACGCAGATGTTTGGAATATTACAAAAATTAAAAAGTAACTTTTTCGTAATATTAATGTTAGGAATATAAAAATTAGCTGGCCGGATGGCCCATTCTGAGCAGTGAACTAATATGTTCTTAATTTTACAGACGGATAGATAATATTGAAGATAATGACAAAAGACAGTGTTGTTCACATCAGCGACAGACTGTATGGAATAAAAAGTGTCGCTATTTGCACAAAAAAAACACGACCTTGAGACGCAGGTGTTCAAATCAACTTAGTAGGGAAGCGAAGGGACATTGGTGGGAGCTGTGTCTAAATATAACTTTTAACGACAAAATTTTGGAGGGGAGAGAAAGGTTGGTTCAAAAATCAAGTACGTTTTTGAAGAAAAACAAGTAGAGACGGACAGACTAACAGATAAACATCCACACTTGACTGAAGTATGACTGAAATGACTTTAGGGTAGGAAATTTGAATTTGAAATTAACCTAGACATTTTACATAGCTACATTCATTAAGAAAAAAAAAATTGAGTGTGAGGTCGTAGTGGTAGCAAGAAAGGCCTTCTAGGGATAATTAGCCCAACAGTAATATTAGGATCTCCTGGTTGGAGAAATAAAATTAGGGAAAAAAAAAAATTGTGAAATTCCCTTTAAAATTAAAAGTGTCCCTGCAGATAAAAGTTGGTGAATCTTCACAGCCAGTGATAATTAATTAGTTAACTGGTTAGTTAGAATTAGTTAGACTATAGTCATAAGAAGTACTTAGTGTATTTACTGGTTAGAGATTTAGCTTGTATATTATTATATTGTCTAAAAAGTATGGCGGAGCTAGCAAAATTCCGATCAGCTGCTGTGCTGACCGCAAAGGAGATGGGAATGGAGGGTCAAATTTTAATTCAATATGTAACGGCTGAATGTGATAAATATATTGAAAGGGAAGATAGAAAGGTAGCTGAAGAGAAGAGGTTACAAATTGAGGCTGATAGAGAAATTAAGAGGCTGCAGATTGAGGCAGAAGAAAAACGACAGCAAAGGGAGGCAGAAGAAAAAGGTTGACTGCCGAAAGGGAGGCAGAAGAAAAAAGGTTGACTGCCGAAAGGGAGGCAGAAGATAGAAGGTTGCAAAGGGAGCACGAATTACGACTAAGGGAGCTGGAATTACAAGGCCCGGCTCCTGAAAATGGTGCCAGCCCTTTTGCCTCAGATGCTACGCCCAGTCTGGGAGCCTCAAACTCAGCTATGGGGTTTCATTTAGACCATTTTGTTGAAAAAGACGATGACATAGGACGTTTTGAGTTATTAGCTACTACATATGGGTTAGAGAGAGAGAGGTGGAGTTTAAAGCTATCACAGGGATTGAGAGGTACTTCTTATGAAGTATTTGCCAAAATGAACAGGGAAGACCAAGACAATTATGACATGTTAAAGCAGGCTTTGTTATTAAGGTACGAGAAGAATGGTGAATTTTATCGTAAGAAATTTAGAAATGCCAAACTGTTGTCTGGGGAGACATACCACCAATTCTCTGCTAGACTAGAAACCTATTTGGAGAAATGGACGGCTCTGGGGAAGACCCAAGATCTTAAAGAAATGATCATGATTGAGCAATTGAGAGAGTCCATGGCTCCAGACATGAGAAAATTTCTCATGGAACAAGGTGCAGAGAAGTTGGGGGAAATTTTAAATGTTGCTGAGAGGTATCAGGCAGCTCAGGCAGAGGTAAGTGGTGCTAAAAAGAAGCACATAGACAATTTTAAAGCTCCACAGCAATTTAATAAATTTGATAATAGAGAGCAGGGAAATAAAGGTAGGACAAACTTTGAGCGGCCAAGAAATGACTATCGCGACAGAAACTCACAGTTCAATGACCAAAAGTTCAATGAAAGAAAACCGTTGAACCAAGGAAAAAGATGGTGTAAATGGTGCAAGAAGGATAACCATAACACCGAATTTTGTAGAAGGAAACCTTCAAACATTGCTGCAATGAAGTCGGGGACGCGAAGATTAAAGGTTAATCCTAATGGACAACAGGAACCTTATCACCCCCCAGTTTGTGAGGATGTTATTTGTAATGGGGTCACCATAAGGTGCCTTTATGATACAGGTTTGGATTATGATTCAGTTGTGAAGTCTAGCCTAGTGGACCCAAGACAGTATACCACAGAAACAGTGGAAATACAAGGGGCGACTAAGGACATACCACTCATGACACTTCCCATCGCAAGGATAACGGTGAAAACTCGCTATGTGGAAGGAGAAATCAGAGCAGCAGTGATAGATGAACCAATCTACCCTCTGATATTGGGGTGTAGATACGTCTTCTTGGGGAATCCCGAGAAACCTGTGATCATGGCGACAGTGCAGACCAGGTCACAGAAGAAGGAGGAAGAAGGTGAACCTATAAATGCTCATCCAGAGGAGATGAGGAAGGCGCAGGCTGAGGATAGGACACTCAAGCCCTGTTTTAAAAAATTGCCCAAATGCCACACACCTCCGAGCAAGGGGGAATATTTCATGAAGAACAAACTCTTATACAGGAAGGCCGGAACTGGAACAAATGGTCACAACCAGCTGGTTCTTCCCACTTCATATAGAGATAAAGTGATGGAACTCGGGCATGCGATTCCCTTCAGTGGTCACATGGGGATCAGCGCCACAGGACAGCGTATAGCTTGTCATTACTTCTGGCCAGGGATAACGGAGGATATAAAAAGGTATGTCAAATCCTGCCCAGAATGTCAAAGGGTAGCTCCAAAGCACTGGACTGCTCCTGCAACTCTAGGGGAAATGCCCATAGTGGGAACACCTTTTGAGAGGGTTGCAGTGGATATTGTAGGACCTCTCACTCGGACCAAGAGGAGGAACAGTTACATCCTTACTCTGGTGGACACTTGTTCTATGTGGGGAGAGGCGGTAGCCCTGCCATCAATTGATTCAAAACATGTAGCAGAGGCACTACTTACAATATTTACCCGATTAGGATTCCCGCATCAAATCTTGACGGATAATGGTTCTCAGTTCAAGGGGAAACTAACGGAAGAAGTTTTTAAGCTATTTCAAGCCAGACACTTTCATTGTAGTCCGTACCATCCACAAGGGAACGGCCAGGTAGAGAGGTTCAACGGGACTCTCATTTCTATCCTGAGAAAGCTGGCACACGAAAAACCGGATCTGTGGGATCAATTTCTGCCCGCCGCATTGTTTGCGTACCGGGAGGTACCACATAGTTCAACCGGGATGGCTCCCGCAACTCTGCTATTTGGGAGGCCAATAAAAGGTCCATTAGAAGCTCTATTAAGGACCTGGACAGATGAGAAGGCGGAAGAGACTGTTACCTCATCGTATCACTACGTGAACGAACTGACCACTCGTTTGAAAGCTGGATGGAAACTGGCAAATGATAATTTGAAGCAAGCCAGGAAGAAACATGCAGCATATTTTAATAGGAAGGCAAAGGACAGGGAACTGGCAGTCGGAGAGAAGGTGCTGCTTCTACTACCCGGAAGCCAGAATAAATTACAAATTGGTTGGCAAGGTCCATATACGGTTCTAGAGAAGGTGTCTAGAACAAACTATAAAATTGACAAAAAGGGGAAGGAGAAAGTTTATCATGTAAACCTGTTAAAGAAGTATCTGGACAGACCACTCCAGGAAAGCACCCCCTTATTGACCTTGGCTATTGCAACCCAGATGCAAAAAGAACCACTCACCTCACATGAATACCCATTACATCCTTGTGAAACCGCAGCACAGGTAAAAGTCAGTAAGCACCTGACTAAAAACCAGAGGGAGAGAGTTCAACAAGTTCTGGAGGAACATACAGATGTATTAACAGATAAACCAGGCCATACAAATTTGCTACAGTATGACATGAAACTGGTAGACTCAAACCCAATCTGTATGAGAGCCTATTCTATTCCGTTCGCGAAGGAGAAGGCATTGAAGGAAGAAATAGAGTATTTGTTGAAGGAGGGGATTATTTCGCACAGTGAATCATCTTTTAGTTCTAGTGTCGTTTTGTTGAGAAAACCGTCTGGGGAACACAGACTGTGCATAGATTACAGGAAACTGAATGCTGTCACAGAAGGACAAGTGGATCCATTACCAGACACAAAACAGTTATTTGCCAGACTGAACAAGGCAAAATACTTTTCAAAGGTGGATCTTAGTAAAGGCTATTACCAGATCCCAGTGAAGCCTGAAGTGAGACCTTATTTGGCTTTTAGCACTTCGGATGGACATTATGAATTCAATATGCTACCATTCGGACTGAAAAATGCTCCGAGTGTGTTTTCAAGGATGATGCGCAAATTGTTGGATCCCCTGAATAACCCATGTATCACGAATTTCATGGATGATATTCTCGTCGCCACAGAGACATTTGAAGAACACATTGAAGCTCTGGAGATGTTGTTTGATAGACTTCGGGAGGCGAACTTAACTGCTAGGCCAACAAAATGTTGTATTGGATGCAAAGAGTTGGAATTCTTGGGACACACTGTATATCAGGGTAATATGACCCCTGATCCTAAGAACTTGGAAAAACTGCAGAGAGCACCTAGGCCGCAAACAAAAAAGGACGTGCGATCATTTGTGTCGTTATGCGGATTTTATCAGAAATACATCAAGAATTGTAACGCTATTTGTGCTCCTCTGACTGATCTGACTCGCAAGGGACTTCCAGATAAAATTATTTGGACTGCACAATGTGAACTAGCGTTCCAAGAGTTAAAGGAAAAACTCACTAGCAAGCCTATTCTCAAACTGCCTGATTTGACACAGGACTTTGTCTTAAGAACCGATGCAAGTAATGTAGGACTAGGAGGGGCTTTGTTGCAAAGATCATCTTCACCTGATGGGGAACTGAAACCAGTCGCTTATGCAAGCCGTAAATTGAATAAGGCGGAACAAGGATACTCCACAAGCGAAAAAGAATGTTTAGCGTTAATCTGGGCAATAAAGAAGTTTCAAATCTATCTGTATGGTAGGACTTTTGTGGTGGAGACGGACCATAAGCCTCTCGTATTCTTATCTCAGGCTAAGCATGAAAACGCAAGATTGCTGAGGTGGTCTTTATTGCTTCAACCTTATCAGTTCAGTATCCAATATATCCCAGGCAAATTGAATGTCGGTGCAGATTTCCTCAGTCGGCACCCCTGTGATCAAAATTAGAGTAGTGGCAGACGTGAGGAGTAATTTTACCTATGTGTATCGCTGGTTTTGGAACTTGCCATAGGCATGTTTTCAAGTGGGGAGATGTGTAGTGAAATTGACAGAGATACAACGGTAAAATACCTCCAAAGATAACATGTAAGGATAAAAACATAATGCGTAGGCTGCTGATAGTACATGATCGCCCAGACCGCGGGTCATCACCCTCCATAAAAATTGACTTGCTAGACAGGAGGGGAACGGCGGATAAAAAGGAAAAAATATGACTGGAAAGATTGCGTGAGACTAGAAAGGCTAAGGAGACGCAATTGGGGGGGAAACGGAGAAAAGTCACGTTTCCCAAGTTGACATAAAGTAAGGAACTCGACAGAAGGGACCTTGGATATGTTACGCCACAGTCATTTATTGGTCGCTTTTGCGATACCAAGCCTTTGATTTGAATTCAGCGGCAGAACGCAGATGTTTGGAATATTACAAAAATTAAAAAGTAACTTTTTCGTAATATTAATGTTAGGAATATAAAAATTAGCTGGCCGGATGGCCCATTCTGAGCAGTGAACTAATATGTTCTTAATTTTACAGACGGATAGATAATATTGAAGATAATGACAAAAGACAGTGTTGTTCACATCAGCGACAGACTGTATGGAATAAAAAGTGTCGCTATTTGCACAAAAAAACACGACCTTGAGACGCAGGTGTTCAAATCAACTTAGTAGGGAAGCGAAGGGACATTGGTGGGAGCTGTGTCTAAATATAACTTTTAACGACAAAATTTTGGAGGGGAGAGAAAGGTTGGTTCAAAAATCAAGTACGTTTTTGAAAAAAACAAGTAGAGACGGACAGACTAACAGATAAACATCCATACTTGACTGAAGTATGACTGAAATGACTTTAGGGTAGGAAATTTGAATTTGAAATTAACCTAGACATTTTACATAGCTACATTCATTAAGAAAAAAAAATTTGAGTGTGAGGTCGTAGTGGTAGCAAGAAAGGCCTTCTGACAATTCACAACTACATTTTATCTCAGGAGCCTTCACAGCTGGCCTCATACATTACATTTAGTAATATCACCATCATACAATACCATCAAACCCACTACACACGTGAAAATCCCTGCTGTATTTCTGAAGTGCAAAGAAATCTCGGTTACTTTGAGGTCTCAAGTACACATTTTCGAACAATAAGATATAAGAGAATTTTACACAATATGTTGCAAAACAAACAAAAAAAGAACAAACAAACAAAAGGGGAATGAGCTGCGTAATGTTCCAGCTGTCTCACAAGTTGTGCTCTGGAAGTGTGAAACATAGACAAGGAAAGGATAGTACTAATGCTTCATCAGGTTTTTCATATGAGCCGACTATTATAAGGTTGTGCATGGGGCTGGCACCTCATGTATAACAAACATACTGTTACATAAACTACCACTGCAAGGGCACATGAATGTTTTGGTGCAGGTTTGCTGCAAAGAGATCCCATGTAATGGTGGCTTCATCCGCCGTAAGGAGTAAATAGAGGTGTAACTGTCTTTTTTTCTTTGTTGATGTGATCACTGGCCCAAGACAGTATACATGTTGTTAGATGTGTAGTGCGAGCGTATGATGAATTGAGTGTGGGTGCGAATGAAGGCGCGAATGTGTTTAGGCTCGTATAGATGTAGATCCTGCAACCCATACTCTCACATGCAGTAATCAAGGATGCTTTGACACTGCAGGCATGTTTCAAGACATTTATTGACGGGAACACACATAGTATCAACAGGAACAGTCAGTGTAACAAGGTCATGCTGACCTGACATCGATAGGTATACATTTGGCATTCAAAAAGGTAAACATCAGAATAGACGTGCATGGTCAATAGCAAAGTTCTTCAATAATGACAGTTCGTAGCGTCGCCCTTGGCGTCTCTGACTAAACGCGTCAGATGCCTTAGTTACTTTGACACACAGGTGCAACTTGGCACTCCCCGCCAATTGCACATATCAGGCTGTAGTATAACAGCCGAAAGCACAGGCCTCGTTCTGACGTCGGCCGTGTACTTCTGTTAAATAGGTTATCATCAACCCTGCAGTAATACTTATTGTAGATAGAAGTTCCGCCAATCTGCGGCTCCCACAATATATCTTCGTCACTGGATTTCTGGACAATATAAGACTAACAGTCTTGGATGGCTACCTCGAGCACAAATATATAAGTTCTGAAATGGCGGATCAGTGAGCTGCTGTTCACCCTAGGTAATCCTTTACATGTTCTGCCACCGAAAAGCGTAATAATGCATAAAGGTCGGTATTACCTGGAAAATGAATCCTCAGAACTAAACAAGGAATTCTGTCGTCATCCCGACGCACAGAGATTCACTGGGGAAAACTGCCATAGCAGTTACTTCGAAGATTCTCCCCGAAAAACAATGGACTCTTGGTCCCTTCAGAAAAACAGGACCTCCCGGCTTCCCGGAAGTATATCTCACTCCCGCTTAAAAAACCTTCCCATAGGCCTACGCCGAACTGTCAACCTCTGACCCTAAAGGTCAAACACAATGAATGAATAAACAAGGGAAGACAACCCCTAATCAACCTGACATCGCAGGTAAAGACACAATTATTCTTATGATACAAACATAAGCAAATAACTTGACAGATGACTCCGTCGAAAATGACAGCAACATTACTACCACCCCCCTGTAAAAAAAAAAAAATGCAATTTTTTTTTTTTTTAATATGTTCATGAGCAAGATAGCACCAGTATCACTTCTGTGCTCATGCAAACAATGAACCTAATATCAGGTACAATAGAAGAGGGTACAAATCATCTCCCAACATAGGAGAAAATATTTCCTTTAAGCCAAACAAACTAAGGGATACCATTCAAGAAACCTAAGTTGCTGGCAATACCAATCATATATCAAACATTACTAAATAATATAATCATAGCAATATACAAATGTCAATGCTATTTTAGCAACATATCACTGATGGATGGACAAAATGAAATTTGTTAAATTATCTAAACATCATCCAAATACATTTGTATTACAACATATTATGATATTAAGGACAGACCTAAGTCTGAAAATATATCAGGAAAAACTAGGACACAAGATTTAACTGGAATCATGTGGGCATCTAGACAATATGTCCGCCATCACATTATCCGAACCACGGATAGCTCGCACCGTGAAATGGAAAGGCTGAAGAGCAATAGCATAACGAGTAGATCTCGAGCTCTTCAAATCCTTACTTTGCATAGCCGTAAGAGCTTTTTGGTCGGTTTCCATAAAGAAATGCGCGCCCAGAAGGAACCTTTGTAGCTTAAGAATGGACCAAACCATAGCCAACAATTCACGGTCCAAAACCGAGTAATTCCTTTCTGCCGCATTCAGCTTCCTAGAAATATACATTACAGGATGCAGAGTTCCTGAATATTCCTGCATTAGTGCCGCTCCAATGCCAGTGGAAGAGGCATCACTACGAAGGACAAAAGTCTTATCAATCGTCGGTAGTCTTAAGATAGGATGAGATGAGAACAAATTCTTAACCTGATCCAATGAAGATTGGCATTCTTGGGACCAACGCACCATATTAGGAGAACCTTTTTTCAATAACGTTGAAAGTGGTGCCATAATGGAGGACAGATTCTCAATGAATCTTCCATAGAATTGTATCAATCCCAAGAGACTACGCACTTGCTTTTTTGTCTTCGGAACCGAGATATTTAATATCTTTGAAATGTTTTGGTCCTCTGTCTTCAACAGACCATGACCAACTCGATGACCTAGGAAGGAAATTTCACTAAACCCAACAAAAGCTTTAGAGGGTTTAGCAGTCAAACTATGCTCACGTAGAGTAGATAGCAATTCCTTCAGACCCACATAGTGTTCTTCCCAAGTATCGCTGAAAAGACAGATGTCGTCTAAATATGCAATGACATCTGCACGATCTGATAGAATTCGTCGCATCATGCGCACGAAAGTCGCTGGGGGCGTTCATAAGCCCGAAAGGCATAAAATTCCATTGAAACAGACCCCTAGGTGTCGAAAAAGCAGTGAGAGGTTTGGCGTGTTCCGTCAGTGGGACTTGCCAATAACCTTTCGACAAGTCTAGTTTAGTAAAGAATTTAGCTTTAGAAAGTCTAATAAGTAGATCATCTAATAACGGCATAGGTTCAGCATCGAACTTCGTAACTTGATTTAATTTGCGATAATCAACGCAAAGACGTATGTTATTGTCTTTCTTTCGAACAATAACTATCGACGAAGAATAAGGTGAAGTGGATGGTTCAATTATTTGTAGTTGAATCATTTCATCCAATTCTTTCTCGACTTGTGCTTGAAAATGAATAGGTATTGGGTATGGTCTTACTCTGATCGGATTACGATCAGTAAGTATGATGTCATGTTCTATGACATCTGTGTGTCCAGGAATGTCGGTAAGGACATCCTGATATGATTGTAACGTAGAGGATACTTGACGCTGTTCCTCAAAAGACAAGTTGGAAGAGACTGTAACGTCTCTCCACGATTCCGTTGAAGTAAGTGGAATCGCAGGAAGAGGTAAGTTCACGTCAGAAAAAATAGTTTCCTCATCCTGTATAACGGACAGGGATGAGATGTGACCATGTTGAACTGGAGAGTCGTCCGTCGCCTGGAAAATAGGCTGTAAATAGTCTGGACGTTCAATAAACTCTGTTAGCATATTTATATGGAAGGTTTTATGCCTTCCATCCACATCGACAATATAGTCGACATCAGAAATTTTCGAGACTATAGTGTATGGACCCTTCCAAGAAATGAGAAGTCTATTCTCTCTTGAGGGCAGTAAGACATATGCTTTGTCTCCAGGACAAAGTTGACGTAGGCGTCTTTTCTTATTAGCAAATCGCCTAGCTTTTTCTTTCGCAAATTCGGAAGATGAAGTTGCTAACCTGCACGATTCGATAATCTTTTCTCTAAGAGCTATAACATATTCATATGACGATTGTGTATCATCGTCAATATTATCGGAAGTTATCAAATCGTGTAACAAGGACATTGGCCCGCGCGGTTGCGCGCCAAAGACAAGTTCGAAAGGAGAAAACCCTGTATGCTCGTTGGGAACCTCTCTATAGGCAAAGAGGACTGCAGGTAAAACCCTGTCCCAATCTTCAGGATGATCCTCCGTTATCTTGCCAAGTAAGTTCTTTAGTGTCCTGTTAAGACGTTCTACCAATCCATTGGACATTGGATGATAAATACTACTGAGAGACCTTTTAATGTCTAGCGTAGCCATTACCTGAGACATAACGTCCGAAATTAACTGAGTGCCGTGATCCGACAGTATTTCTCCGGGGAATCCCAGACGAGAAAATACGAGCCAAAGAGCATCAGCGATATCGACAGTTGATATGCTCTTCAGAGGAATAGCCTCTGGCCAACGCGTGCACATGTCCACGCAAGTGAGGATAAATTGGTGTCCTCTGGCTGACTTAATTTTGAACGGACCAATGATGTCTATAGCCATTTTCTGAAACGGCCGAATCGGAATATCTGCAGCCTGAATAGGAGCAGCATGTCTCGGACCCCTAGACTTGACCTCTTGACAAATTTTGCAAGATCGGCAATAAATTCGGATGTCTTTATTCACGAATGGCCAAAAGAATGACGCAAGGACTCTAGTTTTAGTTCTGGAAAAACCCATGTGTCCCGCACACTGAGAATCGTGTGCATGCCGAAGAATTAAGGCTCTCATACACTTAGGCACAAGAATTTGCGAATGCATAGACTTGTCCGAGTGTTGTACCATTCGTACCAATATACCATTCTTCATAGTAATATACGATTTGTGATTAGTATTTATTTTGATTGGGATCCCCTTTCTTTGCAAGAAGGAAGTATTTCTTCAAAGAAGGATCCTCTTCTTGACGTTTAACAAACGAGTCATGGGAAATCACCAAGTGCTCGTCTTGGCTATCAACTTCATTACTATTATCAGATGAAGTTGGGGGATTAAGAGCTTGAGCTCTTGTCACCACTGCATTGACCGTTTGAATGTTTTTTTCTTCCCAACTAGAAATTTGTTGCGGGGTGCATTCCTTAACCCCATGAATACGACCGATTATAAGATCCGCAATAGGATTAGGAAGAAGACATGCATGGACATCTCCTGTGAAGAAAGGAGTGTCAATCCTAATAATAGCAGTAGGATAGCTTTCCATAGTACCACCAAATGTAACACATTTGATTGTTTTTTCCAGTGGCACAGCAAGGATCTATCAGAGACTCCTTAACCCCGACGGTAGTACATCCCGAATCGAAAAGTACTGAGACTAGCCTATCATTTATTAGACCTTTATCTAAGATGAGAGATCCTCTCCCATCATGCGCAACTGTAGCAGGTAGAGCAGGAAGAGGGTGACCACAACTTAGCGTAGATACAGTTGATGAATCAAACAATGTTAAGCATTGGGGGCATTCAGTTGCTCTCCCAAAATCGAAAGCACAACCAGTGATAGCCCTAGAGTTACCACTATCATTTACTGTATTACAGGCTCCATCAAACTCTTGTTGCGCAGAGTTTGCCTGTTGGTAAGGTCTTTTCTTGTTAAACCTAGGTCTACCTCGATTATCATTTCCCCTGTAATTATTTTGACTATCATTTCCCCTGTAATTATTTCGACTATCATTTCCCCTGTAATTATTTCGACTATCATTTCCCCTGTAATTATTTCGACTATCATTTCCCCTGTAATTGTTATCATATTGCCTATTGTAATCATCATTCCGGTTTGAATCCCGGTTTCTAAATTCACCATCGTCATAATCTTGACGTCGAGAATGATTACCTCGAAAATTTGAATAATTATTATTTGGATAGCCTTTGCGAAAGTGTCTCAAATTATTACCACTAAAATTACGAGAACTACCATCTTGTCTCCACTGCATAGACGAAGAACCATCATGTGTTGGATTACTCCGCTTCTGAGTGTAATTTTGATTACTTCCCCTATTCCAATTTTGTTGAGCACCCTGAAATTTTTTTTTGAAATTAGGGCCATATGGTGTTGCCGAAGCAGCTGGCAACCCTTCTTTCACTTTAGAATTGCTAACTGTAGCATGGGGATGTGCTGTGGCATACCGACAACAGTATTCCTCCATTTCTTTTAAGTTTTTAGGCTTACGCTCATGAAGGAATGCAAGAAAAGAATCATTAACAGATGACAAAACCTTATCTCGCAATAATAAGTCCATTAGACCTTCATATGTTTTCTCAATCTGAGACAACTCAACCCATCGTGTAAATGTACGACGTATCTTTGTAACAAAATCAGAGAAATCTACTCCATTTTCTGGCAACATTGTCCTAAAACGAAGACGATAGTCTTCTTGTTTTTATTGAATTGATATTTTTTTAGTAATGCTGCCCTGACAACATCATAATTAGTCCTCTCATGTTCGTCTATTGTCATAAGAGTAGTCACTGTGTCACCTGTAAAAAATGGCATCAGTTGTTCAACATATTTTTCCTTTTTTATGTTATGCGTATCGCACAAAAATTGGAATCTATCTAGAAAATCTGCTACGTCATCCTTTAAAGGATTGAAATGAGGCAATTTAATCCTACTAACAAACTCCCTTGTCGTACTCGAAGTTGTTTGCTGAGCACCCGTACTCGCCAATTTCAATTTCTCTAACTCCAAAGTTGCGAGTTTTTCATCAAGTTCAATCTTCTGTTTTCTTTCCTCATGTTCCATTTTTCTCCTTTCAGCCTCAGCTTGAGCCTTCCTCTCCTCTGCAGCAGCTTGAGCTTTCCTTTCCTCTGCAGCAGCTTCTTTGTCTCATCTCTTTTGTTCAGCTTCAAATCTCCTTTCCTCCACCTGCATCTGCAATTTCTTTTGTTCAGCAGCCATATCAGCTTCTCTGTCTAGCCTTTTTTGTCCCGCCGCAGCTTCTCTTTCTAATCTTTTCTCTTCAGCCTGAGCTTTTTTCTCTTCAGCCTGAGCTTTTTTCTCTTCTGCAGCTAATGCTTTGTCATACTGAGCAACAGCCCATTGTTCTAACTGTTGACCAGTTTTATCAAGGGCTCTCCCTTGTGTAATAAAGTAGTCCAATGTAGACATCTTGTCTAATGAGATCAGAAACCTGAAAAAAAATTAAATAAATTACCTTATCCCACTTCAATGGGAGACAAGTCTGAAATGCTAGACTTGTATACTCACTTCACTTTATTTTACTGTCTTAGTCTTAGACAAAGACTTTGTATGTTCCTCTTGTTTATAATGTACCCAAAAAATCACTTGAGTACTTGTGGAAAAAAAAAATTCCCTTATATCCCACTCACTATGGGCACAAGTCTTTTTTATAAAGAACTTGAATATGTATTTCACCTTGTCTCAATCTTTGTAGATAACAAGTCTTTTATCAAAGAACTTGTATAAATATTATATATTAATAATTATATTACGAATTTCTATATGAAGAGTCTACCTTATCAATATTATCAAAACATCACCAAGTATGGTTATGTAGACTGTGCATGACAGTAATGTAGTAGTACAACCAAAAAAAAATACAAAGACAAAAATACAAAACAATACAAATGGCAACACTGTTTTAACCAAAAATGTGTAGAGAAATACACAAGAAAGGAGAGACCTACAGAATACAAACAAAACAAATCGACAATCAAAACTGAAAAACAGACAAAATATTACAAAAACAACGTTAAGTACAATTACATCACAGCTAACATCAATAGCGACCAATTGTCACTAGCAAATTTCCAAATTAAGAAAATTTGCACCTATAGAACGCTTACAGTAAGCCTCGATCAAGTGGCATATTTACCGTAAGACCCACCAACCGAAAAACCCGCAGAAAAATACACCAAAAACAGTAGAAGTAACATAATATAGCAATCAATTTCAATGTGTTGCAGAACAAGTTCAGTCACAGCTGAAACTAAAATAAATTCCTTGCTCCTTGCGAACACAGAAACGAAATGTCAAACGCGCACTGAACGTCAAATCCACTGTAACATAAAGTGGTATTCACGAACCAAAGTTACTATGACCTTCTCAAATTAGGGCTTGCACATTGAATGTTTACTATTTCCACGTACTGTTTACAAACACTTGACCTCCAACAATGTAGCTTGAATGCTCTGACCTAGAAAAGTCTGTTGTTGAATGAAACGTGTAACAACCAGCAGTACTGTTTACAATAGGAACCCGCCTTCTATGCAGTTATGGTCCACGTAGCAAATGCCTAGTAGTTAACTTCAGTACATGTCTTGTTATGCTTTATGTAGCATTATAATATAAATGCTCGTACTGTTTATTTGTGTCAACCGTTGATGACCTATATCTGTCCTGTTGTAGCCAAAACTTGCAAGTGTAGAATTAGCGCTGTGTGTTACGGCTGTCCCGTGTGTAGCTTAGACCCACAGATCAGAAGTGTAATGTGTACTTGTCCTTCTTGTAACTTTCTCGACAAAACTGGAGACATCATACATGTAACAGCCAACCAGGAATGTAAATTTCTGGATCCATAAATGTCAACAATAATGTCAAATGCTCGCTCTGTTCTTTTTAAACCCACAGATCTGGTCCATCAGAAATGTAAGTTTCTAGGCCACATTGGCGACAAGAAATGTATCATAAGAGCCCACGTAACTGGTCCACCAGAAATGTAACTGTCTTTTTTTCTTTGTTGATGTGATCACTGGCCCAAGACAGTATACATGTTGTTAGATGTGTAGTGCGAGCGTATGATGAATTGAGTGTGGGTGCGAATGAAGGCGCGAATGTGTTTAGGCTCGTATAGATGTAGATCCTGCAACCCATACTCTCACATGCAGTAATCAAGGATGCTTTGACACTGCAGGCATGTTTCAAGACATTTATTGACGGGAACACACATAGTATCAACAGGAACAGTCAGTGTAACAAGGTCATGCTGACCTGACATCGATAGGTATACATTTGGCATTCAAAAAGGTAAACATCAGAATAGACGTGCATGGTCAATAGCAAAGTTCTTCAATAATGACAGTTCGTAGCGTCGCCCTTGGCGTCTCTGACTAAACGCGTCAGATGCCTTAGTTACTTTGACACACAGGTGCAACTTGGCACTCCCCGCCAATTGCACATATCAGGCTGTAGTATAACAGCCGAAAGCACAGGCCTCGTTCTGACGTCGGCCGTGTACTTCTGTTAAATAGGTTATCATCAACCCTGCAGTAATACTTATTGTAGATAGAAGTTCCGCCAATCTGCGGCTCCCACAATATATCTTCGTCACTGGCTTTCTGGACAATATAAGACTAACAGTCTTGGATGGCTACCTCGAGCACAAATATATAAGTTCTGAAATGGCGGATCAGTGAGCTGCTGTTCACCCTAGGTAATCCTTTACATGTTCTGCCACCGAAAAGCGTAATAATGCATAAAGGTCGGTATTACCTGGAAAATGAATCCTCAGAACTAAACAAGGAATTCTGTCGTCATCCCGACGCACAGAGATTCACTGGGGAAAACTGCCATAGCAGTTACTTCGAAGATTCTCCCCGAAAAACCATGGACTCTTGGTCCCTTCAGAAAAACAGGACCTCCCGGCTTCCCGGAAGTATATCTCACTCCCGCTTAAAAAACCTTCCCATAGGCCTACGCCGAACTGTCAACCTCTGACCCTAAAGGTCAAACACAATGAATGAATAAACAAGGGAAGACAACCCCTAATCAACCTGACATCGCAGGTAAAGACACAATTATTCTTATGATACAAACATAAGCAAATAACTTGACAGATGACTCCGTCGAAAATGACAGCAACAAGAGGAAATAATGAGATTTCATGCTCCAGTATGTACATGCCTCCATACTTATTCGCGACTAAGATCTTTAAAATTTGAACATACGTCCTAATATAACCGACGGACCCAGTGTTCTAGGTTGAACGGAGGGCGCCTCACCAAAAGGAGACAAAATTTTTTTTTTCTAAATATATAGAAGATAAAAAAATAAGTGGAATGAAGAAGTCAACATAACCTTCAAGATGCTACACAAAAACTAAACAAAGTAATGGACTGGTCAATATCCAATCAAATTCACCGATGAAAGTAGGAATATGTGACTACTAATGTGCTTAGCGGCACACTGGAAAGAATCAAATAAACGCAAGAGAAATGCCAGAAAACGAACAAAAGTGAATGACAAGTACTATGTAAAATCCGTATCTTACAAACCGACACGAAAGTAAACATAAACATTTCTACAAAGCATACATCTGCGCAAACGTACGAATAAAAACATAATGAACGTAAACACATTACAGCAAAATCTTAAAAAAAGAAAAGTCAAAAGAACTGTTAACAAAATCTCTGATACCCAAAGTAAGTAATAATACCAATATCCCTGATACCCAAAGTAAGTAATAATACCAATATCCCTTTCAGTAAACTTTTCTTCAAGATAAGGGAAAGTTAATCAAAACTAACTGCCATCACCGGTGTCAATACCTTGTCGAGCTATGGCGGCTTGCGTACCCTGATTACCTCCAGAGCTATGCCAGTTGGAGTTTTACTCCTGGAAGGTTCTACCAAGCTGGACAGGTTTGTGCGGGCAGGAGTCAGACTAAAGCAGACACCCTGTTCCTCCAGGTTGGGGGTTTTAGCATAGGGCTGACACAATTGTCTATGTAAAAAAAAATGAGGTTACAGAAACGACAACAAATGACCAAACTTTGCTGCGGGACGGACATCCGGAGTCTGAGGCTCGTATGACTGTCAGTGGTGAAAGCCAAAAGGAAGTCACTGACACGAAAACGGACGTCCTGACCGCAAAACGTGAAACAAGAATAGGATTTCGGAATGTCAAGGACAATGAACGAGACGGGTAAACTAAAACACGTCACAGCAGAAATGAGAAACTATAGATTACACATTCTAGGGATAAGCGAGAGCAGATGGACAGGGGCAGGAAAAGTTAAAACAGCAACAGGAGAAACAGTACTTTACTATGGAAGAGAGGATGGACAGCACAATGAAGGTGTAGCCATTATTCTACAGAAAGGAATAGAAAGGACATTACTGGAATGGAAACCCTTCAACAACAGACTGATAAGAATAAGATTGAGAGGGAGATTCACCAACACTACAATAATACAATGCTACGCACCAACGAATGACAGCGATGATGAGGTCCAGGATGAATTCTATTAACAACTGCAGAAAGAAATGAAGACACACCTAGATATGATCTTATCGTAGTAATGGGAGACTTCAACGCGAAAGTTGGAACACGTAATACATATAATGAAAGAGTAATGGGGAAATGCGGCAGCGGAACACGAAACGAAAATGGGGATAAATTAATAAGTTTCTGTAGCATTAACAACCTGGTCATTGGATGAACACTTTTCCCAAACAAAGAAATTCACAAATTAACATGGGAATCATCAAATGGTCGGGACAGAAACCAGATAGACCACATTATGATTAACGGTAGATGGAGACATGCATTATAAGATGTGAAGGTAAAGATTCCACGAAAAGAAGAAATCATCACATCAATCTGTGACGATATTCTAAATACAATAGCTAAATTAAGTAATATTATAGTGCATAAGTCAAAAATAAGATAGAAAATAAAAATTGAGTCCAGCGTCTTCTTCCCCCACGCCAGCCAGTATGAGGGTTTTGATAAGCCTAATAGCCGAATGGAGGATACTGTCTTTTCCTAATTCGTCCTTGAGATTAAATGTAACACTTTTGCAAGTTCAAGTCGTATTGCCAAAACGACAGAGTGATAGAATAAAAGAAAAGGAGGGGAAGGATGGAAAAACAGAACCTAGGGTACGCCGTCTCGCGTTGATTTCAAAAAGCCAACTCGCGCGACATAGCCTTGGGCGATTTTCAAATTACGATACTAAAACTAAAAAAATGTTCGTCAATTTGGTCACGCAGACAGCCTTAGCTCTTATAAAAAATGACGTAATTCTAACGGACTACGGACGATTCTCGTTTTTAGTTTGAAAATAGTTGTAAAAAGAAGTGAACAGGTGGCAGTTTCTAGATTTGAACGACTAATATAGAAAAAAATATGGAATTATGAACCATAATACATAGGGCCATACAAATTATATATTCGGATGCCTTATGATTTCCTGAGCAATAATATGGTGTCAGTTACACACTAGTACAATAAATAACCAAGATATTGGCAATAATACTATGTATTGTACGACGGACTGACGAAAAAAAAATCATGCTTGCTTATTTTTGTTATAGCATGTTTTGAAAAAAGCTTTTGGGGAAATAAGGACTAAAAGGTACCTGTAATTTGATTGGCTGTAGTTTAAAGGAAGGCGAGATAGGATTGGTTGACCTAAAACTAAAAATATAATTGCAGGAGTAAACATAGTAGTTTGGGAGTTTGTTTTTTTAAAGTTTGATTCAAAAATAAATGTGTGCATGGTCCCATTGGCCAATGCATTATATATTATCGGAAACGTAGACTGCTCGTTGCCATTTTGTGAAAAATTTCTGTTGAACAAGGAGCGATGAGATCAGGCTTGTGCTTTTCAAACCTATAGAAAGCAGTCTGGACAGAAGGCAAATCTAAAGTGTGCCATAATTGTTTGCCAGTCATCGTTCGCTTGTGTATATTTCATTGAAATTTGTGGTAAGATTGATTTTATTAACATTTTATTTAAAATAAAATTTGAATGTGAGATATTAACATACGACTGTAAGTAAGTGGGTCCATGGCAGACTTAGGCAGAGCCTAGAGATTGATCCATCATATGATAGACTATCAGAGAGGTGTAGAACTACAAGATTATATATGATTGTCATCAAGGAGCATACCACCTATCCTATTGTATAGAAAAATATTACTGCTGGAATTGCAGAGGCGTTGTAACCATTAGGGGAGAGGAATACTGGTATACATTGTCACATCAAAATATAATGGTGAAATAGGTTGTCATAAAGAGCTGACCCTATTCGTTTGTTTGTACTGTGCCTGTAATTAATTGTGGAATATTATTGTTTGCATATTTCGGGCACATGCTGGATGCCATTGCCTTTCAAGAAGTGTAACAGATTGTCCAGCGAGCATATGAAAAGATCTACCGGAAAAGATCTACCGGTGTTATCCTTCGAAGATAAGTGCCTGTTCGGCACCAGGAAGCTCAACCTCTAGTTTTAAAATAAAGACTGAATATTGAATAAACATTCCACTAATGTCAAACGAAAAGAAAATAAACAATAGGGGGTGATGTTAACCAACAACCTACCATTATATACCAGTATTAACCTAAGTTAGAAAACTACATCTACACACTTATAATATAATAACATTGGTATTATGGACAGAAGATCCATGGTGTTATTTAATTCATGTAAATAATTCTTTTGATTTCACTTTTGATTGTCAGTCCTGATTCAAAACAAACTAGAACCAGGACAATAAATTGTAAAAAATTAACGTTTACCCAAAATTCAACCACTGACTTACTTAAGATAGTCTTTTAAAGTGTAGTTTGTATGTGATTGTCGTAGTACTGTTGTGTTGTGTTGGATAATAAAATAGTTGTTTATACGTTTAGTTGGTTAATGCAACATTACACTACCTATTCATAACCCTAGACATAAAACGTAGTCATCATACATTCTAGTTAAAGAATAATTCTGAATGAGATCATAAAGGTGGTAGCAGAAAGGTACCCTGTAAACTTACCATAATATTTGTTATATTCAGGGACCTTCACAGCTGACCTCATTCAGTACACTAAGAGTACATAACAACAACATTTCTTAACATCAAATCCACCACACAATCAAAGGATTAAAGTCTCTATCGCCTCAAGATATCCCACACAAATGAATGCCCATGCGGAACAGGAATCCAGACCCCAGAACACATTCTCCAGAACTGTCCAACCCACGATGAACCGCGACGTGCGACCAGGCCAAGGGGTGCTGAGCTCCAGCAGAAGCTATGGGGCTGCCGCGCCGACCTGGTAAAGACTGTGGACTTCGTCCTGGCGACAAGCCTGCAGATTTAGCATGACTACAAACTGAACGAAGAAGAAGAAGAAAGGGTTAAAGAATAGAAAAGCTCCTGGCCATGATAACTTAAATGCAGAGCTATTTAAGACAGACCCTGAGCTAACAGCAGAACTATTAGAACCACTATTTGCACACGTCTAGAAAACAGGGACAACACCAACGGAGTGGAACAAAGGAATAATTGTCAAATTGCCCAAGAAGGGAGATCTTGCAGACTGCAATAATTGGAGATGAATCACTCTTCTCTCAGTTCCCAGCAAAATACTAGGCAGGATAATTATACAGAGAATTTCAAAAGCAGTATACCACAAACTGAGGAAAGAACAAGCAGGATTTAGAAAAAACAGAAGGTGTGTAGATCATATATTTACCCTCAGGAATATTATAGAGCAGTGCTCAGAATGGCAAAGACAGCTGTACATTAATTTCGTTGATTCTGAAAAGGCTTTTGACAGTATACATAGGGACAGTTTATGGAAAATACTGAGGGCTTATGGAATTCCAAGCTGCATAGTGTCAATCATAAAAAGCCTCTATGCCAACTTTACGTGTAGCGTTGGGCAGAGCAACCTAACCTTTGAGGTGAAGACAGAAGTACGACAGGGATGCCCCTTATCAACCACTCTATTTTTAACAGTCATAGACTGCGTGATGCGCCAGACAACAGAGGGCAGTCCAAGAGGAATAAGATGGACTACATTTTCTACATTGGAAGATCTGGAATATGCAGATGACATTGCACTACTAGCACATTCACATCAACACATCCAAGAAAAAACGGATAGACTTAATAAGTATAGCCAGCAGGTGGGCTTGAACATAAATCTAAAGAAAACAGAGGTCACGACGCTCAATGTGAGCAGCCCTGAGCCCATACAAGTAAAGAATCAACAACTGGGACAGACAGACACCTTCACATACCTAGGATGCATAGTAACACCAGACGGCGGAGCAAGCAAAGACATCAACAACAGAATGAACAAAGTAAGAACAGCCTTTTTTAGTCTAACCAACATCTGGAAGTCCTCTCAGTACAGCACAAGCACAAAATTAAGATTATATCAGAGCTGTGTGCTTTCTGTGCTTCTCTTTGGTGCGGAATGCTGGAGAGTTACAGAGAAGGAAATGTCGAAATTGTCCTCTTTTCACACAACATGCCTAAGAAAAATTATCCGAATCTTTTGGCCGAATACCATCATCAACCAAGATCTGCTTACTCGGAGCAAGCAAGAGGACATGTACACCATCATCGCTGGCAGACGCTGGAGCTGGGTTGGCCATGTCCTCAGAAGAGACCCCAATGCCATCACGAGAACAGCTATGCTATGGACCCCTGAAGGAAAACGAAAGAGAGGCCGACCAAAAACAACTTGGCGGAGGACTGTGGAGGCTGAGATGCAAAGAATGAACCAGAGTTGGGGCACTGTACGAAGGATGACCACCGACCGAGCAAAGTGGAATCAATTTGTTGTTGCCCTACAAGACACCACCAGGCGTGATGGCCACTGACTGCTTTGACGGTCGGTGGCTAAGGACCAAAGAAGAAGAAGAATCAAAACTAAGCTGGTTCTTTTTCAATCGTCTCGGCATTCTTCTAAACGAAAATATATTGTCATTATCACAATTATCCTCTAAAATACGAAGACTACTCTCATCTTTCTGTACATTTTTTTTCTATTACCCGCCAAACTAACTCTATCTATCTCATTCTCATTACTGATGTCTGTAGGAATCAATTAAATTCTCACAGTTCTCCTCTAAATAATGAACAGTACTCTCGCTACTGTTCTACACATGTATATTTTTTAACAACCATTTCCCTCTTGGGAACAAACTACCCCTCGAATTCGTACTCAATTTTTGTCTACATAATCAATGATATTCTAACAATTCTCCTGTATTGAGGACATACTACTCTCACAATTGTTCTTTATACACACCTTTCTTCCTTATTTCCCTCCAGTGAAACTCAAATGTACCTCACTTTCACTGTTTGTTCGTCTATAGAATCAATAATATTCTAACAATTATGCTGTACTGAGGACATAATATTCTCACAATCATTCTTTATATACACCTTACTTTCTTATATCCCTCCAGTCAAACTCAAATTTCTCTCATTGTCACTTATTTTCGTTTATAGAACCAATGATATTCTCACAATTCTATTCTAGAACCACCATCTATTCATTTTTCTCTAGAGGACCACTATCAATTTAAGATTATTTTTTCCCCTGCGACTGGTTTACCTGTCTACTTGTGGCGCAATACTTGGCTCTGGTTTTATCGATTTTTGTCGATAGCATAAACTGACACGAGTCGTTGATTACCTATTGTTTTTTTTTTTCTTATTTCTGTCACACTCCTAGGATCTTTTTTGACTATCCTATCAGAAAAACATTTTTGTCAAAAAAAAAGTGTTTATTGTAGTCTTCGTATCTTATTTACTTTATCACAGGCGCGCACGATGCTTTAAGAACTTCCTCTCCATTGTATTTATCATAATCACTGTCAAATATAATTTCCAAACGTCTCTCTCTCTCTCTTTCTGTCTCTCTTTATGTATATATACATGTATCTCCTTGTATGTAATGTGAGGGGAAATAACGAAAAAATGACTCCTTCCTCTTGTCTATGTCTGTAGAGTCAAGAGTTTTCCTTCATTCTGTACTTTTATATAGCGCTTATGTCGTGAACTGTTGCATGAAGCGTATCGGTGTGAGGCATAAGCTCAATATACTGCTGCAATGTGTCAAAACTCCTCATTGAAATCTTCTCTTGGTCATAGCTCAATATAATGCTGCAATGTGTCAAAACTCCTCATTGAAATCTTCTCTTGGTCATAGCTCAATATAATGCTGCAATGTGTCAAAACTCCTCATTGAAATCTTCTCTTGGTCACAATGCCTCCTGTATTTTTGCGAAAGTCCCAAATGCACGATCAAGAATGATGTCCTGAATGAAATGAAGCCTGCAAGCAACAATATGAAATAACATGCGTTATAAATGCGATCACTTAAGACAAAGAAAAGCTGGCATCCTTTGTGTTTCTTGTTAGAAGATTGTTGCCACTGCCTTACCAAAAATATTAAATTAATAAATCATACACATAAAGGTATGTTCAGGCACTCGTGAGAAATAAAGAAGTAGAAACACAGATAACAGAAAAACAACAGAAGTGATAGGCTTACCGGAAACTCGAACCCAGGACCTTCCGAACGATAACACCATTTATTTAAACAATATGTAAGTCTGATTAACACTGCGAGCCATTATCACCATCAATACATCCCCTTGGAAAACGGGTCTTCAATAAACAAACAAAAAATGTGATAAGACTTCCTGTCCTGTGCCATCCATTCAATGTCTGCTTTATACATTTCAAGTCTGTCTCAGTTCTCTTCTCGGTGTGTATTTTAATCTCCAATCATATCTCTTTGCAGAGAAAATGTTAAAAAAAAGGACAAAGCTGTAATTATATTAACAGGTTTTCTCAATGTCTTTAATCAAATGCCAGTGACTCTTCTTCCCCTCTTGTTCCACTGATGTTCGTCTGCTTTCCATCAGCTGCATGGTAGTGATCTAGTCATATCATTTGAGTCTTTCTATTCTGCGCAAGCACCCTTTTAGGAGTGTCTGTATTTTCCCGGTTGTCACTGTTGTTTTTTCTTCTTTTTCAGAGTTAATACAGTAATAGGACTGTCTTGACATTCGAGTTGAAATTCTTATCTTTTGAACTTGCTTTATTGATGATTTCCACACATATATATATATATATATATATATATATATATATATATATATATATATATATATATATATATATATATATATATATATATATATATATATATATATATATATATATATATATATATATATATATATATATATATATATATATATATATATATATATATAACTAGTCACGTTCTTCTCGCAATAGTTTTTTCCATGTTCTTTCTTCCAAAAACGGTAAAATTCAAGAGTGTGGGAACATTTAATAACGGGACATTTAGATAATAGTTTAATCACCCAAACGGGAATCGTGCACTCCTTAGAGTTTATCCTCGCTATCGGAAAACGGGATCTCATGCGTGCGGACAAGCTGATTGCAAGCGGTGAAAATGCAATAAAAAGCATAAAGAATGTTCGAAGTGTAAAAACTGTCTTAGAACTTGGGAAGTTGAAGGTGTCGCTGGTTATCAGGATAATCTGGTAAACACAACCGACATGTTAAGCTGGTATTGACGTCAGTAAAGTTGTTGTGAAAGCACGCTGGCAAGAAAAGGGTTGAATAAAATAAATTAAACTTGTAAATAAACTTTCTTAAATTTGCTCCCCCCTCTTAAGTCTGAGTACGTTAAGGCAGTGGTTCCCGAAGAGCGTAGGGCAACACCAGATTGTCACAATGACTAGGATGTGTGTTGCGAAGTGGAAATGTAGATTTCTCCTCTTGTTTACGTAAGATAATGCCAAAAATACTGCATCATACTTCGATACTGCATCAACGAATCACGCTACATCATTATAATCGATTACCAGCGTCAGCGTAGCCAACAGT
>JAMPIV010010773.1:222500-330000 GCA_024509875.1 Oreohelix idahoensis
TCAGTCATAACAGGTAGCGAATCAGGTTTGTTTACCTAGTTTTCTCACGCGAGCTTATCTGTCAATCATACGATACCTGACAGACTGCACGTGAAAAACACAGAGTCTTTGAAGTCCACGAGGGGAGATCCAGGATTTTCCCGAGTGCGCTTTGATGTCGATTCACGGGCAAAAATCTTCGAGAACCCCGTTACACGGATATAAGTCTTTGATGGCGGTCGAACGCCCGAGAAAGGCCGACCGTAAACTTTTATCTGGGAACTCTGTTCTGATTCTCCGTTACTCACACAATAGTGCGAAAAGTAACATCATCTATAGATCAGAGAAACATAATGATATATAAACTGTGTTTTCTTAAACCTGCTATCAGTTGTCACTCAGAATTTTTGGATAGTCTAAGCACGTAGTTCTAGAACCATTGTGGAAAATGTGTTAATAGCATTCGTGGGGATTTTCATTCTGATTTTCTGGTAATAGAAATTAGTGCTTACGTGTTTAAAAGTGTTAAGCTTTTACCATTATAATTCACTTAGATTTTCTAGCGTTAAAACTAGTGAAATAAAATAACGCGTAGCTATTTCATACCAGATGTTCAGTTATAATGTTAATTTTCACCACACGCTTTCTCACACAAGAAGAGACGGTTTTAGCTGACTGGTTTAAATGCTAGGCGCGACTGATAGTGACAGAAAAGAATTCACGTTTTATTTCATTGTGCGTATTTATTATAAGTGCCTATTATTTAATATCATACGACTAAACTATCAGACGCCGACCAAATTAATAGCTACTTAACGACCGGCGCGATAGTTTTAAATAATAATTGACATTGTACGCTGATCGTTAAGCGCGAGCAAGAGGGGGGAGAGTCGCATAACTCATCCGACCTGAAAACTCAGCGCTAGCGACGGGCGATAGGGTAGGCTAAAGACACCGTGTGCCTTTTAAATTTAATCAGGACTGACGGAGTGGATAAGAGATCGTCTTGTCCCCGTCTGTGTGCATATATGTAGCTATATAGAATAGTAGCATTTTTCCATAAATGTTTCTTATATATTCCTAGCAGACCTGATCAAGGGCGTCCAGCGGTCTTTTTCTTTTTTTTTTCTTTTACTGATTGGTTAATGTTGTCTTTTCTTGGCTTGTGCGTCACCAATTTCATTGGTGAGCAAGTATTTGCCAACGATACATGAGAAACATTTTAACGTGTAAAATTTAACTGGACTTACCAAACCCAGCAATATTTTTTTCAATTTTATCAGCCCACTGGGGTGTGAAAAAAATAACATTTATTCCCGACTTCTGACAGTCGTATTCAAGCGTAGCATCCAGAATTTACGCTGTTTCAGAATCGGCACTCTACCATAGAGCCAGCCGATAGGATTATCATCATTTATCAATTGTAACATTTTTAGCAACCAGATGTTTCCCAATACTGGAAGTATTTTCCTCTTTTAACTGTGAACCCCAAGATCACGTTTTCTACATCAACTATTGGCGGTGACATTTTGTTCATCCAGGAAAAACCCACACCAGATTCGGCGTTCACCTCACTAGTCTTTATTTGTTAGAGGATGGACTGGGGCCAATTTGGGAAATAAACCTGACATTTTATATAGTCAGGAAAAATTGTAATTCCAAGGGATATCACCAAGAGTAGGTAAGAGTGATTGAGTGGCCACTGTATGAAAGAGAGAGTGAATATTTTTCTTTGTTACAGGGACTTTACCAAAACTGGATTTGCTTAAACTTGTTAACTTTACTGGGTAGCCTATAGTAGGAACCTGTTTACTTTACTGTCTACTCTGTAACATAGTGCTAACCTTTGACCTTTGGGTTATTAACTTTTTGGGTTCTTTTCTCCATAGGGGGAGGGCACATTTATTCTGCTATTTCATATGTATGTAAATCTTTTTTTTTATTTGATCTTTCTTTAGATATTTGATGTTGTCAAGTTTAAATGATAATAAACAACAAAAGAAACTTAACTTTGTGTGTTGGTCAGACCCATACCCAATTAACCGTAGTTTTTCACGTTTGTGTGTCTTGTTGTCACATAGCTGTGTGTGTGTGTGTAATTAAACTTATATTTATATGTATGAGGAGGGCAAGGTTGTCTTGTACTAAATTATAGTCGTATAGATAGGCTGGAATAGAGAAACTTACTCATTCCATAGACATATTTTGTTCCTTAAACTATCACCCGTGAAATCTATTTCTCACACCTTTTTCTCACGTACTTATCAACATCCACTATACTCAGACGGGACAAAAATAACTCACAACCTATCTGTACGACAGGGAGGTCTCTATAATGCACATGTCTAAAGAGAAACTTTACCCGTACATGCATACTAACAGCCGAAAAACAACATCCCATTCTTGGCGTTCTGTGACTACGACAATCTTAGGAGGTACCTGAGGACTTGGATGACCCTCCACGGGGTACCTCAGCCCAAAATGTTGGAGAACAACTCGTCTGTATCACTGACGACCGTATTTAAGAGGAGAAAATGTATCACCTTTACTGGGGCGATTTCCTTGTCACAATCTCGTCACTTACGTCAAAACACAAACGTGGAATCCACACACAATCCATAATGTCTCCCATCAAATGGCAATAAAAAAGAACTAGACGAAAACAGACTGAAGGAATCGGGGGTGGGGGGTGGGTGTGTAAGAAGGAACAGCACAGAAGATAATGACAGGTTTCTGCAGGAACAGTTGCACGCAGACTTTCTCTTTCAGCTGTCAATCAATCAATGCCCCCCTAGGCTTCCTTGGATACACACAGACTATAGACAAGGTCTTCAGAGTGTCTCTCATTTATTTGTTGCGTTCTGCCATTTTTGTCGCTCCAGCGGCGTGCTAGCGGTCCTTTTCAGGACAAGCCCTTTTTCACAGCATCACCACGCTAGCTGATAGCAACTATCTGTCCTTTTCAAGGCTTAGTTTTATCAACACTACACTCGATTTGTCAGTGTTCTCCTTGTTGTTGTTGTTTCTTTAAATGGAAATAGCTCTCTGATATAATCAAAGGACGTGTCTAGGTTGTGGCCTCGCCTCATATAAGGAACATCTCAAGGAAACCGCACACAGAAATCTCGGAACATTTTTTCTCTCTTTTCCGTGCATTGCTGACCAGTTTTTTCCCCTCTCTTTCTTTAGTTGTTCCAAGTAAGTGAAAGTAGCTAAGTTTTACAAACCTGTTTATCACATGACCTATATGCTAACTTCTGTTAATAGCAGACAACTGATCTATTTTGTTAGTCTCACGATATCTTCACAACTGATCTATTTTGTTAGTCTCACGATATCTTCTCAACTAATCTACTTTCTTAATCTCACGATATCATCATGTATCTCTATGAAAAAATCTATACTATCAGACAGCGACACTGCTGAATAATAACTTTCACTTAAAGGCGCTAAGAGACAATACTCTACACATTAAACGTAAAATAACGTAATACAATTTTAGCATCTTAGTTAAACAGTCTCATGCCCAGTTTCTGCAGCTTATTTCAATCCGACTCTCACCTTTTCTCCACGACGGACCTAACATTAAATCAATAAATATGCTGATCTGTATAAGCGCTACTGTGGAATTGAGCAGATAACCGAAGGATCGAAGACACCTAGGTGCTGGTGATTATACTCCCCCCCCCCCCCACCCCACAAAAGCCAGGATGGGTCTTTGCATGTTTCGATAACAGACAGTAATTTGAACCAAAAAGTTCAGAAGTAGAAGTAAAAAGAAGTAGAGAGCGTGGAGCGATGTGTCTTTTGTAAGATACACACTTTAGCCAAAGGTGAGGTTCATCTCTCGAGAAGAAAAAAAATTTATCAAACACTATTATGATGTTCTGGCAACTGGTACTATGGCGTGACCTAGACACATTCATTCAACAGACTGTCTACCAAATTAATACACAGCGCTTGGTAACCCTATAATACACCAGGACAACATGAAAAAAGAAAAAGAAGAAGAAAAACTGCGATAACTAGAAAATATCAGGTCAATAGACGGATGCGACACATGGGAAGGTGTTCTACTGACGCATTTATAAAATGCATCTGGTGGCTCAGCAGCTGACACAGCTGCTCAGACACTATCAACATCTCCATAATGACAAAGCGACAGCTGATAAATATCTCATTCGCGCAAACTTTTTGATACAGATGTCAAATATGGACACTATTTAAATTACAGAATGCGAAGATCACAACATGCGAGATTAGATAGTTTAGAACAGCCGTAAATGATGGAAACAAAACGGTGGACACAAAAGCAAACATGAAGAAATTATTAAATTGGTGATAACAACATCCTGCATCAGCTACATATAGATTTTTAAAACAAAACAGTATGAACACCTAGTCAGAATGCAACCTAATCAGGCAGCAAAAAAAGTATGGCCACAGCGCAAGGGGACGCCTGAGAGGGGGGTGGATAGACACTGTTAAAGAAAACTTGAAGAAAGATGATATGACAGTAGCCAAAGCAATGCGTCTCTTACAAAAACTAAAATTGCTTGTCACCACGACGCATAACGGCGCAAATGGAAAGAAAAAGTAGTTAAATTCAGGGATGTTATAGATAAAGAGAAAAGCTATATCGTCGCAGAAGCAGAGCTGTAAGATACGGTGTATAAAGTAAACAGGGAGGGGAGGGGAAGTGAGAGGAGACATATTCCGCCACACAAACATATCATGAGACAGATAATCAGGGCAAATCCAGAATAAGCTTCTAATAAAAATTGACCACGAGAAATAGAGTAAAGGATGAAAGAGAAGTCTAGCAGTTACCTCTCTAGTTGAAGATGTCTAAAGAGATGACAGAACTCCCTTTAACAGAACAGGATGAACTATAAACAATATGTTTACATGTATTAATAAAACTCTGATAAGAGCTATGGCCAGTCTATGACAGACACAAATTTCCTTACAGACTTAACAGTAAACAGAACGCTGCAGAAGGATTGGTCACAATATATCATTCTGCGCAGCATAACGTACATAATTTTTCATTAAAACTAGGGAACACAGTTAAAAGCTTATCTATGTGGCGTACTCATTCTGTTTTTAATATGTTTTTGCTCCTGTAACCGTTTGTTGTAACTGGTCGATGTTATGCTACAAAAGCATGTCAAACCAACCCACAATGTTATTAAAGATATGATGTATTATTATAAAGTTGTTAATAGGGCTCATGTAGGGAAAACAAGGACGCATGATATTGGATCCTTCAACTTTCATATTCCTATCAGATTGGAAGAGCAACATTTGTTCAAAGCGGCCAAGAATAGTGATCTGGCCGCGGATCTGAGACACGATGGGTTCATTGCAAAGGTCGTGGCTGCATCAGTGTATGATTTATTGAAACTGTTGGGGCTGAGGGGACAGTCGAGAACAAGAGCACTGAAGAGGCTTAGTAAAACTGCGGAAAAGGCATCATGCTGGCTTTGGAACAACCACAATGGGCTATGGAACTCGGACAGTAAACTATATCCCCACCTGCGTTACAGGAAACATCCGGAAAGTGGAAATTTTTCTAAGTCCGCTATACAGTGAGTTTTTCGTTGTATTGGTGAAAGACCGGTGGCTTACAGGCAACACGCGGCGTATATTATACGAGGTGTCGGGCGCATATTATACGAGGTGTCGGGCGCAAGTATATTTCAGTTGCTAGCGTGCAGTGGCTTCAAGCCTCGTTGGCTTTGCGCAGGTGGGTCAGTGTCTGTCCCTAGTCGTGGTGTGCTGTGGCACGATAATTTGTTTTCAACATAAGGGTTACTTTCACAACTGCCTCCGGCTGGCAGAATTATGGATTTTAAAGCTGCAACCAAGGTGGAGTGGGTTCATTTTCTACATAAGACAACAGGAGGCGGAGACACTTGGGAGTCATGACCCAGGTGCCCCCCCCCCCCCTTTAGAGTGTAAAGGAGTATACAGGGCCGAAAAACATGTTCGACGGGGGGACTTCTTCTGATGATCAGATTGCCTCCTGTTGTATCGCTCTTTATAGAGTTTCCTATCATCTCATACTTTACTTATTCTTGTTGCGTACATATTTTTTATATGTCGCACAGATTACAGTTGATACGATTACAAATGAAAATGTAACTATCTGTTTGATAAAAGGATATTTATTTATGAACTTACAACTTTTAAGAAAGGGGAATAACTCAGAATAGTAAATGTGTATTTTATTCTTTGAGTGATCGGTTCCTGTTTTGTTTCCGTGGATTGAACAAGCGGAGGAATCTAGATTTTATATTATAGCTGGAAACAGATTGTTCTCGCTTAAGGTTTTGCAGGAATATTGAAAGTCCGAATCTAGGTTTACTGTTTGTCTGTTTGAGACGATTCGGTCGTATATCATGTTATCTTTGTGTGTCTGGGCTGGATTATTTGTTCTTACACTCTGAGCGGATGAAGATAAGAGAGTGTGTTCTTCGGTTATGGAGTCTGGCGGGACGCCAATGTCGGGCGGTCCAAAGTTTTGTGATCTCAAGTTATCATGGGGAAGAAGATTGTGTCTTCTAGGACTGTTTTAGTCTATGTGTTCCCCAGTATTATTTCTATTACGCCAGAAAAGTGTTTTTGTGCTTGCTATTGATTCTTGGCCAAGGTAAACGTACTTTTACTGACTTCGTTCCTAGGCTTACGATGGGTTATGTTTAGGCCTACATGAATCTACTTATGTTCAGATGTCAGAACGACATATCGTTTAGCAGCACTAAGAATGTTTCTACACAGCAATTATGAGGACAGATAATGCTGATATTGGTGGAAACTTTGATATCCTTATGAAGTGAATCTTTCTAGAAGTTTTGTCATCTCACCGTTGTGTGAGCGATGTTAAGGACCAAGGAAGCCATCTTGGAATCCGAATTATTGTCAATCATTCATCAGAGAACAGGGTTGTCCCTTACTACCCGATAATGATCCAGAGATCACAGTTATGAAAGAAAGATCTATTATGGGAGATTTAGCATTTACTCCGAAGATATGTGCTGAATGCTATTTGAAAGAATCTACGCTAGAGTACAAGCTACACTCATGCTAAGAGAGATTCTGTACAAGAGTCACTATGAACATTATGTATAAACTGACGTGATCTGTCAGTACAACCTGATATATATATATATATATATAGATGTGGATTAACTATAGAACTCTGAATGCTTGTCTACAAATGTTCCAGTATGAGGTTATCCAGCATGTATGCTAACTTAAGATGATACACCATTGATCAACACCATGCTGTTTATGTCGTCATGTGTTCCTGTAACCATACACGTACTGTTCCAGTGTACGTCTCATTAAATATTATAAAAAGAACACAGTAGTTCCAGTAATCCTTGACTTCTACATGTGAGAGTATGAATATATTGTTACCAAGTTGTCAACTCTTCAGAACCATTCTACCATTCGCGTACAATGTACTCTCACTTCAATGTTTACACTACCCTGTGTAGGTCGAGTTGACCTGTGTCTGTCTTCACGGTGACAGCACCTCTTTGAATACAACAGTACTACCAGCCATCATACTTTACAGTGAGGTTCTATACACCACACTCGATTCTTTACAGTGGTGTACTACAGGTGTAGTAAGAAATAACTTCTTTACAATTCTGTAAGAAGATGGAAGAGTGGAAGGGGGGGACAACGAAAATTGAGAGAATGAAGGTAAATATTAGACGGATCCGTCAATGCGTGAAATATTGTGGGTTGGTGCAAGGAACAATACAATCAGGAAAACAAAATAATATGTGTTTATGAACAAATACTTATTAATTGTAATGAGAAAGGAGGCGGACATTGAACTTCCTGTTCTCTACTGGCGGACACTGAACTTCCTGTCCCTTCGCGGTGGATAATGGCTGACAAACATGAAAGGTTATTGGTCTCTGGTTTAAGGTTCGGAACTTCACTGCTTGCTTAGTTGAAGCCACTCAGTTTATGTTGCCAAAACATGAGGCTTTTAAAAAAATACTGTGTGAAGATTCTGGAGAACAACAATACAGCGAGGTGACCGCAGCTTTAATTACCTCAGTGTAAACGTGTGAAACGTTGTTATCGTTTAACTGTGCAAATATCAGGACACAGCCGCACTTGGCAAACCTTCGTGAGCAAGCCAGGTCGTTCACTCTTGTGCTCCACCTCCCTCATGGGGCGTCACAGGGTGTAGCTAGCATTTAATGCCAGCTAATCCTGTCGAAGTCATGTCAGCATGCGGCCAAGCTAAGCCGATTTCACGCGTTGTAATAAAACGACAAAGTCTCTACAGGAGAAAAAAACTATACAACCAGCATGCGTGTTCATCTGATTTGATTTTTCTTGTGTGCGTGAAAACGAAGAATGCATTAAGAAGTAGTAAGTGCAACCAAATTACTAGTTGTTTAAAAAGTGCAAGGCAGAAAGACGAACTGAACACATTATTTTTTTTTCTTTAATTGCCTCGTTTTGGCGAGGCGAGGCGCGTCCCGTTCAACCTAGTCACTGAACACACATGTCAAGTATAAAAAGGGGACCCAAAGATGCAGCAATGATAGGTCAGAAATATATGAACAACAGAATGGGATTCCTCAAGAATCAGTGATTTCTCCTTCAATTTTCACTATAGCTGTAAATGATTTAGCAGATGAATTTAATGACATAAAGAATGCAGTATCACAATTTGCAGATGACTGTGCCATTTGGCGATCTGGAAAAAACTTGGACCATGTTTACAAAAAACTTCAAAATCAAATAGACAAAGTTTCAGAGTGGATGAAAAGTTGGGGCTTCCAAATTAATGTAAACAAAACAGTAGGTATGATTTTCAGCAAAGGAAATTTTATTTAAAAAAATAACAAAATCAATATAACCATTAAGGGACAGAAAATATGTACCTCCTCAACAACAAGATTTCTGGGCATAACTTTAGATAAACAACTAAATTATAATAAACATATAGACAATTTAGTAGAAAGCTGTAGAGGACCCCTAAATATACTAAGGATTGTAAAAGGTAATGGATGGGGGGCCAGCAATAAAATAATGCTTATGTTCTACAAGTCTTTCATCAGGGGGAAACTGGATTATGCCAGCATAGTCTATGACTCAGCTGCAGCTTCTAACAAAGCAAAACTGGACAGGATTCAAAATGCAGCCATGAGAACCATTGCAGGTGCATTTATATCAACACCAGTAGAAGCTCTAGAAGTAGCTCTCGGCATACCTCCCCTTGGTCTAAGACGGAAAGAACTAAGATTAAATTATTGGAGTAAAGTAGCACAAGAAGGGACCCACCCAGCACATAAAGCATTTGTCAAAAACCAACCAAGTGTATGGGACGTCCCCTTAAATAAAGATAGATATCCAACAGGGTGGGGAACTATAGAAGACCTAACGCAGTTCAAAGAACTATCAAACACAATTGAAAATAGTAATAAATATAGAAGCAAAATACCACCCTGGGAACTAAAAACACCAATCATAGACTACTCACTCACTGAAAAGATCAAACAAAACATAGAAGATAAGGAAGCCAAAATGATAAGTAGAAAGTTCATAGATCAACTAACTAAACAAAGTCTGGCCGTCTACACTGATGGATCCAAAGGTAATAGTGGGCAACTAGGTGCTGGAGTTGTAATACCACAATGGGGAATAAAAAAGAGCTACAGTGTAACGGAAGGAGCATCGATTGTTACCGCAGAGATGGTAGCAATTCTTAAAAGTCTAGAAATAATCGAAGATAACCCACCAGAAGCTGTTACGATATTTACAGACTCACTATCATCACTACAAGCACTAGAACACCCAGGTAAATGTAGCCGGCCAGACATAAAGGAAGAAATTCTAGCAATTAATACATCACTAGGGAACAGAGGATGTAGTGTGAGGCTAGTGTGGGTTCCAGCACACATAGGTATTGCTGGCAACGAGTTGGCAGACCAGAACGCCAAGAATGGAAGAACAAGTAAAAACAATATAAAAGCAGGACTGGGAAGGTCGGAGATCAAGAGCCAAGTGAAGGAAACTATAAACGAAGAATGGAAGACAACATGGAAGGAAAGTAGAAAAAGCAGACACGCGTTCAAACTGCTGAATGAACCAACGAGGACGTGCCAGGTCAGAGAAGAATTAAAGATACCTTCGAACAAAAAACTGTGTCGCCTCCGTCTCGGTGCAGCATACTTTATGATAGAAGAACCACACTGCCAAGAATGCCAGGAAGAGAATGACATAGACCACTACCTGATCCACTGTAAAAAGTACGATCAACAAAGACTTGAATTAAAAACTTACTATAGAAATCACAATATAGACTTAACAGGTGATAAGGTTTTAAGTATAGATGCCCCAAGAGATGCCCAATCAATACTTAAAAGATATATACATAAAACAAAGGAAAACATATAAGGTTAGTACTTTTCAGGAAAAACATCCAACTAAATAAAAATTAAACAGCAAGAACTAACAAAGCATTAACTAAAAACTAACTACTCATAGGACAAGGAAAGACAACGAGGTATAGAAAAAAATAGGGCAACAACTCAAAAAGAACAAATGCCAATACAAATTAAAACCAAGTGTAAAGGACAATAGTTATCTATAAACAACACAAAAGAGAAAATAAAATGGACAAATACTAATATAAATAAAAATCAGCAACCGCAAAAGACAATAGATATTTAAATTGAATACAAAATTAGAAAATAAAATGACACTAAATACCCCAATTATAACCAACTTTCAGGTTGAACAGGGTAGACCAAGATGGAATGAGAAGAGGCAAGAATGGAAAGATGATAAGAGCCCGCTCTCCGCCCATCAACGCATCAAAACAACAACAACAAGCAGCAATAGAGAATGCAGTCAGCGACCCATAGCTTGACTGCTTGCATCAGAGTCAGCGAACCAGAGCTGACTAAGACCCTACTCCACCTCTACGTGGTGGTCCTGGAAACAGTCTGCATCACTGCAGTCTGGCTGAGCGAGTAGGGATCGCAGAGGGAAGGCAAACCCGGTCCCAAAAAC
This sequence comes from Oreohelix idahoensis, assembly GCA_024509875.1. NCBI lineage: Eukaryota > Metazoa > Mollusca > Gastropoda > Stylommatophora > Oreohelicidae > Oreohelix > Oreohelix idahoensis. Next base: position 233,535 of record JAMPIV010010773.1, read on the forward strand.
TGCCTTGCTGAAGTCGGATGTGTCGACCGAAAGGTGCAGATATCACAGCTCCGGCGTAAACAGACACAACGCAACCAATGTCCTTTTCAGGACGAACGAGGAAGAAGAAGTATAAAAAGGCAAAAGTAGCAAATACTGCCACACGGGAGTGAAGTGTTAGAGACTTCACTATACTAGGTCCAGCTGTATAAGGTGGGGTGACAAGTTCCCCTAATCACTGCCTTTGTCTTTATAAATCAAGAGAAGAGTCAGGAACCCATTTACAGCTGGGTGTATTGTAGCGTGACGCAGCCAAGTTTCGAACCCGGCAACTTTGCTGTGACAGGCAAGCGCTCTAACCTATCTGCCGATCAGACGCTAGGTAAAGTGTACGGAGGAGAAGACAACAATTAAACAGCATCATCACAAGTACGTGGTCTACATTACAGTCAGCTTTTGGCCTTGTGTTTACTGATTAATATTTTTTGTCTACATTTTTTCCTGTCATTATATAATCAATTTCGTTATGCGTTTAATTTTCAGGTCTTCACTATTTTCATGGTCTTCTTATGTGTTGCTTCGACCAGGTGTTTCCTATAAACCAGGAGTTTCCTATACGCCTGTCGTGTATTTTACCTCTATTAACTCATCCCCACAATGTTTTTTTTTTAAATCCTAATATGCAAATACCGACATCTTTTAACTTCTAATTTTCCACTTCTACATTAACACCTTCAAGGATTGACGGATATGAGAAAAAAAAAATCGAAAATATGTGATTCCTCTTACCAGCACAAAAGATAAAGAAAACAGCCAACGTTGCGGCCACAAGGCCTTCGTCAGCGAAAGGAAAGAAAGCGAGAACTAAGTAGGAAACATGTGAAAATAAATAAAAATAACCTTAGATTCGCTAAGACCTAGTGTAGCCTATTAGATCGACCAGAGATCGTGCCATGAAAAATGGCTGCCGCTTTCGGATGTAAAAGCTAAATAGTAAGTAGAGAAAGGGAATGAGAAACAACCCAAATATAATCATAATAACAATAAAAAGTTCGAGAGAAGGTAGGAGAAGACAAAATGTGTGAATGGAGGAAGGGACAACAGGAAATTTAAAAAAAAAAATAATTAATTAAATTTAAAATATTAATAATATAAAATAATTTTTTTTTAACAAATAAATAGAAAATAAATAAAAGAGACCAAATTTAATTAATTAATTAATTTAAAAAAAAAACGAAATATTAATTTTCAAATTTGAAAAAAATAAAATAATAAACTAATAATAATAATAAACAGGCGGCGTTAGACAGGGGAAATAGAAAGAGTGGGAAAGGTCACCTCAGACAAAGAAATGTTAGGTGTTCAGACCGTCTGGTTTGAGGCAACCCTTACTGTAAAAGAACCGTTGTTCAAGCTGGACTCGACCAGCGATATCAGAGGAGCAGGATCTGACCACATATGACCTGGTGTAGATCCCAACCGGGAGATACCATAAAGGTGCTGACTGAATCTGTCCCCAAGTCGTTTACCTGTCTGGACAATAAAAGTTTTATTGCAACGTTTACATAGGATGGCATAAATGACATTGCGGGACTCGCATGTGAAACTTTTGGTGATGGTGAATGTGGTCTTAGGAAATGATACCTTGCGGGTTTGGCTGACACGCTGGCATGTCTTGCATCGTGTTCGACCACAAGGTTGTGTGCCAAAATGGCCAGCACTCTGGGCAGTGAGACGGGAAAAGTCCAACATCTTATTTGCTCGGCAGTGGAAGTCATCATCGTCTTGGCATAGACGATGGAGGCAGAGAAGCTGGGAAAATGGTAGGGAGTTACGACATGCCCGAGGATGAGAAGTAGTCTATAAAAGGTACCTGTGGGCTTGTAGTACACTGAGAACCTCTTAGATTTTTTCATCATTATACAACCTCAACCGCACTATAACCAGCGTCCTTTTCAGGACGTACACAGCGATCGCAATAGTCAAAATGGGCCGAAAGAAACCTCACGCTAAAAAGAGGAAGATTTATACCAGCCCACCAGCGCAGAACAGCCAGGGGAATAACACAATCAACAAAGAAAGACAGTCAGAGAGCAAAACTGCCCCAAGTACTCGTGCGGGGACCGAAATTTCTCCAACTCTTGATACGATGACGGAGCTAGCTGCGACGTGTATCGACCCGGTTGAGAGCCCGAATGACCAGACTCCTTGCGAGGAAGAGCAGAAAGCAGATGCAAGCAGTTCTGAACTTGACGATGAAGACCCAGAATATGACTACATGGTGAGCGCATTTGAGCAGATAGAACAGATGTCAGAAGAAGAAGACCAGATGAAAGCGTTAGAACCGATAAAACAGATGTTGGAAAGAAGAAAAAGAAGACAGGAGCCTAAAACCCAGGGACCACCACCACAAGTACCCAAATCGTCAACTGAAGCCCTGTCTACCACAGAGAAGCTGCACAAAACACCGTTGACACCACCACACGATGCCGAGATGAAAGAAGCACTATTTGAGGCGGCTCCAGTGTCAGACATCGAGATACGCCGGAATCCTACAAAGAACAGCCAAGTCCTCCGAGGTGAACAAGAGAAGCAAAATCACGAGCAGACAGAAGAGGACAGGGCACCGAGCCCGAAGACAAATACTCAACCAGTGGTAGCAGATGGGAGATGCCGCCCAGGCGAACTAAGAAAAAGCATTCACAAAGAACAGGATCAAGAGCGCAAAATAAAAATTACGCAGTTGTCCGAAGGAGAAGCCACACTCAGAGCACTCCCGGACGACAAAGTAATCAATGTCCTGGAGAAAGTAGTAGGCAAAAGAGGCATAATTAGTATCAGAAGGCACCAACAGGGAGTGACACTTGCCCTGAATGATACAGAAAAAACTAAATCGCTGATGACTGCTCTGGCATCCGGGCCTAAAGAATTTCAGCTACCACACCGGATCAAAATCCAAGCAGAAATCCACACTGAAACCAAGAGAGTAGTCATCAAAGGGATAGACACCAGCTTGTCAGACACAGAGGCCCTCAGCTACATCCAGGCCGAAAACCCTCGGTACAGATTCACACACGCAGAAAGGCTTAAATCCTGGAACAAAGAAGACACCAGACTGATAATAGTGACTCTACAGGGGAAAACAGTCCCAGAAAACATCACTATCCAGAATAGACATCGAAGAACACATGCCTACATCCCGCCAGTGATACAGTGTTCAAAGTGCCAGGGATTTTCTCACACAAGGAACACGTGCAGAAAAGAGACGGTCTGTAGATACTGTGCGGGCAGCCACGAATACAAAGACTGTCCAAAGGCCAAAAAAGACCAAGACTACAAAGCACCAAATAACAATAGAAAATGTACCAACTGCCTCGGAAAGCACGGAGCACGATACCGAGGATGTCCCGAATACCAACAAACAAGGCAAATAATTACAGTTGCCATTGGAAAGGGAGTATCGTACCAAGAGGCAAAAAACACACTGAAGGAAAGTACTCTAGGTGATAGGCGCCAAGACAGCCTAACGGAACAAGTCAGACGGCTCACGACTGAAGTGAGAGATTTGAAACAACAACTGCGAAAGGAGAGAGAAAACCGCCAGCCACACAAAAACAGAACCTCAACTGACAGATGTGAAGAAATACATGACAGCTCGGAAAGCGCGAAACAACAACAATTCATAAACGACATGAAAATAATACACCAAGACATGAAAAGAATTCAGCAACAGGTAGAAGAAGATGTCAGGAAACTGATAGAACTGAAAGATGGAAACGAACAACTACTGAAAAGAATAGAGGCAGAAAGAATGACCATTGAAGAAATTACATCAAACAGAAAAGACACTAAAACGAACGACCAATCAAACGAAGAAGTCATCGAGAAAACGCTAGAAGAGCTACTCCCAACAGTCATAGAAAAAGCGCTTTCCCAGATACAGGAGAAAAGGAAGACACAAGAAGCAGAAACGAGGAGGGCAAAAACTCACAAAACCTAACAAGCCAGATAGGAAAACAGCAAATGTAAACCATGAACACGCCACGACACCCCGAATAGACAAGAGCAAAGAGGTATCCGGACAGGCAGCTAGTGGTCCTTTTTAGGACCAGTCCTTTTCAGGACTAACAACAGGCTAGCACCGAAGAAAATAAACACACAATATACCCAAATTATAACCAACTTTCAGGTTGAACAGGGTATTACAGCATTATAGTAGACGAAATCAACAACAACAACAACATAGTACACTGAGGTGTTAAAGTCCGGGGCGTGATGGTGACAGTAATGTCGAGAAAGTTAACAGATACAGTGGAGATGAGAGAGGTTAACTTGATGGTGGGGTGGAAGTGGTTCACAAAATCGATTAATCGGGATAAATCGGTCTCTGGCGTATCTGTGAGACCTATGCCACTGTCGATTTATCTGCGATACAGTGTGAGCAAAAGGACCAGAGTATTGTTGCCATATCTGATGCTCCAGATAGCACATGAAAAGACAGGCATGCTGGAACCCATTTTAGTACCCATAGCACCTGTCACGGGTTGCTTCCTCTTTGCTCTGCAGTGATGGTCCAACAATGGCTAAAACCGAAAGTATCTAATGTGGGTCTTCAAACGTGTCTACCTTCGCACAAGATTACTCTTGGCAGAGATGCAGATAGAAGGGTGATGAAGCTTCTACCTCGAGGGAGTGTTCACAAGATATTTCAGATGTCAAGAACAATGCTGAATGTGCCTTAGCAATGTTAACTTTTATCTGCCCGACAACTTTTTTGAAGAAGTATTATATAATTTAATTTAGCTCGTACAAGCCCCCAACTGAATTAACAGTGAAATTCGTGTTATTTGGCTCAATAAATTTAAATACAGATATATTAAAGATGCTGATTCATCCTTGTGCACTTCTCTTAATGGAAAAATTGCGACTGGACAGCGTGTGGTGGTTTTTGATGGTATGCAATGTTGTTGTTCTTTATTACTATTGTACTGAATGAGGTCAGCTGTGAAGGTCCCTGATTATAACAAATTTTGGGTTGAGTTATCAGGGTACCTTTCTGCTACCACCTTATGACCTCAATCAGACCTATTCTTGACTAGTATGTATGATAGCTACGTCTAATGTCTAGGGTTATGCCAGTGTGGAGTGATGGTAAGTTAACACTAACACACACACACACACACACATAAACAAATATTAAAGTCTATGATCAAATGAACTAACACCTGGGTTAAATTTTTATATGTAAATATTTTCTATACAATTTTATTGGTCCTGAACCTAGTATTCTTCTGGTCAGGACTTTCAAAATTAAAAGAACTCAAGGTATATACATAAAATGCAAATTTTTAACCCAAGGGGACAGTTTGTCCAAACATATACTGTTAAAATATATTACTGGTTTCTAACACTGGATGGCTGTTTGGGATTCTTTAATCATCCCCATTTCTTTAATATACAACTTTCAATGTTTAATTCTTTGGGGAATATTTTTATTATGTTACACAGGGGTGCACTAGTCTTTGATGCTGATGAAAAGTCGGGTGCCAGATATGTTACTTATCTTGAACTGTCCGTATTCTTGCTGTAAAACGATCACTTTGATACTGGCCCAAAAGTAACAGGGTGGACTCTGTAGACCCCTGTCACTACTGGAAATGAAAAGACTTCTCAACTGCTTTTCACAGACATCTGGCACCGGGCTAGTGCCAGATAAAAACCCTGTAACAATGAAATAATGTCTCCTTGTTGATGTCGTAAATTTATTTTGAGAGAAAAGAGTCGTAGAAATAGTGGTCCGGTTTAGAGTGGAAAATGATGATGGAAAGCTCAGTGATAGAAAATGTAGAGATTTAATAGTTACTTCACAGCGTGCTGGAGGAGAGTAAAGACAGACTTATTTACGACAAATCGTGTCTCTCAATCTTCTCTTTCACTCTCCTGGTCAAACAATTATTTGCCAGTTTTCCAGACTCGCATCTGCGCGCACACCGATTCGGTGTTTTCAAACACACACACGACGTTGATACAAACTATATTAAACGAATAGGGGAAATGTTGGGCTTTGGGTATATCCAACACACAGAACTAAATGAGTTTAGGTGATTTTATTCACTTTAAAACATCAATCACTAAAAATATCAGATATTACATAAATTATCATAAGTACACAAATGCAAATAACAAGTTTGGGAGGGGGTGAAGAAGATTGGTATCGACTAAGCCCTTCCCGCTCATTAGACAAAGACAAACCCAGTCCAGAGATAGATAATATCAGGAACACGGGTACGTTAACCTAACAGTAAAGTTAATTACTCTGAAAGAGGTGTTACCAAGTTAGGTATAAGTGATAGAAAAAAAAACCTGTTCTTCCCAGCTGTTCTTCCCTTTACTAAGCAAATGGAAAGGAGGTGGTTTTAAACAGAGTTAACAAATTATCAACTATCCCACTTAAAGGAACAATGTAGGGTATACAGAAAAGATATATGTTACCAGGTAAGCAAGTTAACAAAATGGTCACACAAAAGAATTAATTTCCTGTCATTCATACACGCGCTAGCAAAGGCCTTCACTCATCTTGCTCTCACTTACCGATTGTGAAAAAATCTTGCACTCCATAGAATAACACAACAGCAGTTACACCTCAACTAAATGTATGAGTGTTTGTTCAAGTTCTAGCCCCAGATTATCGGGTAGGCGGTCAGCACATAAAAGGGTCCCGTAATCGCTGGAAAATGAATCTGTAGTTGTGTCTCTTTTCTTAATAACAGTTTCTATGGGAGGGCACGGTCTCTGATACCGGGGTGAGGATGGTGTGGTCTATTTGACTATGCCGCGGATAATAAAATTCTTACGCGTGCTGGTACACTTTATCCGTGAGGTATGGTTTAAGTCCAGTGAGAAAACTAGTCACATCACTGTTCAGGAAATTATGAATTAACTCTCTGTGTCAGTAAACTAACAAAGCTCGGGCCAGTGTTCTTCTTCCCGTTACGACTTAAGTTGTTTGATGGTGCGTTAAATTTGTCTTTGGGTGTGCTTTCTTTGCTATAAGTTAGATAGCGGAATTCCAAACATAGAATCGCCTCAAAGATTAAAAATTTACACAGTCTCAACAAGTTCTGCGTCAGGGGAACTCTACACACTGTTTATGCTTTGCTTTGCTTAGATTGATTTCTTTATTGCTTTCTTAATGCTGGGATCGCACAGGTTACGATCACTCTGTATGAAAGAAAAAAAAGACATGTAATATACCGAAAACAAATAACCTTCTAAAGCGCGATGAATTTCCCGTTAAGCCTATAATACACTCGAGTATTTAATTATGTATTTAATAAACACTGCGCGAGTTCTAGTGGTTAAAAAAACACATCTATAAAACTAGGACTTAACTGAATTTATTAATTATAAATTCCTTCGCGACTTTAAAAGTTAATTTAAGCATCTATTATCTTTTGAAATAATATAATAGATAGATCATTATATTTAAAACTGGAACTCTTGAGATGGTTTAATTAAATAGATTTAAATTAACACAGAATCCCTTTAAATAGAATGACTGAGCTAGACCACTGATCACTTTACACAATATATATTACCGCTTTGCACAGAAATAGAAATCACTGCAAATATATATAAAATCCAGGGAAAATCTATAACAAGATTTCAATAAAGCTAGTGCTTCTGTAAAGGTCTGGCCAGCGAGTGATAACGTGTCTAGTTCTTCATGGTCTATTTAGCTAAAATGAAATGTAAGTTGAGTGGGACATGATAAACTTGACAACTTATTTGATCTCACGAACTTTTGGGGATCTGACCGCCAAATCAAGAGAAGAAGCCGCCCCTGGTCTTCGTATCCGCTCGCTGCTGCCCGTTTCGCTTTCCCCGTTCGCTCGGTTCCTCGATTGACACCGAGACGCGAAATTAGCGGCAAGCAACTGCGTCTCGTATCAGGGAAAACTACTGTCTTTGATAGCGCCGATAGTCTCCCCTAAGATCCCTCGGTCTGTCTCTTTGATCTCGTCGCTGTATCCTACATGAGTCCCGGTGGAATGCGTTCTGGCAAACGAAAAGTTACAACAAATGTTCAGGGGTTCTAATGTTATGAAAAGCTAAAGGTCCCTTTAAATCATCCATCATATCAGGGAAAATTCACTAGTCAAACTAGACGTACGTCACAATCGTCCCCACTTTTAGACATGAAACCATTTTTCATGTTTTCATTTTTGACAATGGAGGTGACCTGATTGGTGATTTTAGGATGAGTGGTATCTTCAGTTTGCTCTTCTTCCTCTGTAGACCAGTTTCTACTCAGAAAATCAGCCCCGACATTCTGTCTTCCCGGAATATATTCCACTTTGAAAGAATAGACGCTTAGAAGGAGGGCCCAACGCATGATCCTAGCGTTAAATTCTTTATTGGCACCAAGAAATGCTAACGGAGCGTGGTCTGTTTGCACCGTGAACGATGTACCATAAAGAAACTCATGATGGCGTCTGATACCGTCAATCAGAGCAAGACATTCCCTTTCAACTACGCTGTAGTTCCGTTCCGCTTTATTTAATTTCCGACTGCCATAGGCAACTGGAAATAGCATGTTCAGGTCACTGTCATCGGCTTGAAGCAGTGTTGACCCGATGCCCTGACCTGACGCGTCGACTCTCAGTACAAAAGGTTTCTTGAGGTCAGGCAACCTCAAAATGGGGTATGCAGACAACTGTCCTTTCAAAGTGCTATACGCGTGTTCGCACTTTTGATCCCATATGACCTTATCAGGACAACCTTTCTTTGTGAGGTCAGTCAGAGGTGCCGTCAGTCCGTTGAAGTTCTGGATGTACTTCTGATAGTATGCACATAGCGATATGAAGGAACGTACGTCTTTCTTCGTTCGGGGTCTTTTTGCTGCCACTATTTTCTCCACGTTCTTCTTAATAGGCCAACTGCATCCGTGAGAAATAGTGTGCCCCAGGAAGTCTAACTGTTCAAACCCGATGAGACATTTGCTAGGTCTGGCTGTGAGACCCGTTTCCTGTAGTCTCCTGAGGAGCATAGCAACCGTAGCAATATGTTCTTCATAGGTTTCCGATGCAATTAAGATGTCATCCATGAAATTATGGATATGGGGACTTTGCAAAGGTTCTAGAAGCTTCCTCATCATCCTGGTGAACACTCCTGGTGCGTTATGCAAACCGAACGGCATCACGTTAAATGTGTAATGTCCTTCACTAGTGCTGAAAGCTAACAAAGGTTTAATTTCCTCCTTGACTGGTATTTGATAATAACCTTTGCTGAGGTCAATCTTGGAGAAGATCTTTGCTTTGCTGAGCTTGGTGAACAACTCAGCAAACAGTTTGGAGAGGTTCGGGCTGGAATTCCGTTACCGCGTTTAGCAACCTGTAATCAATGCACAGCCGAACTTCCTTATTGGGCTTCTGCAACAGCACTACGCTCGAGCTGTAAGGAGATGTAGACTCACTGATAATTCCTGCCTGACGCAGCTTGTCTATTTCTCCGCGAAGTGCATCAGCTTTAGCGTACGGGATGGGGTAAACTCTGGTTTGAACAGGGGTCTCGTTTGTTAATTTCATATCAAATTCAATGAGATTTGTTCGACCAGGTACATCCGTTAAGACTGCACTGTACTGTTTTAGTAGAGCCCTGGTTTCTGTTTGTTGTTCTGGTGAGAGATTGTCGCCGAACTTGACATCTTTAAAGGATTCTGTGGGTTGCAGTGGATACTCCATGCAACCATCATCATCTTCCTCGTCTTCCGTTGCTATGGCGACAGCCAGGAGATGCTCGGAGGATGGCACCGGTCTTTCCAAATATTTCTTTAGCAGATTTATGTGGAAGACCTTCTCCTTTCCTTTGATGGAGATCTTGTAGTTGGTACGTGAGATCTTTTTAAGGACGGTAAACGGTCCTTGCCATCCGATGCGAAGTTTATTGCTTCCGGTTGGAAGTAGCAATAGGACTTTCTCCCCTGGTTGTAGTTCTCTCTCTTTTGCAGCTTTGTTGTATCTTTTAGTAATTTTAGCGCGGGCTTTCTTAAGGTTGGTAGTAGCTAGATCCCATCCTAGCTTTAGCCTTTCCTTAAGCTCAGATACATACTTGCTTGCAGAGACGACTGTCTCGTCAGCCTTCTGGTCTGTCAGGGACCGAAGTAAGGCTTCTAGTGGCCCCTTAATAGGTCTGCCAAATAAAAGTGTAGCTGGCGCAAAACCCTTAGACGCTTGGGGTACCTCTCGGTAGGCGAATAAGGCAGCCGATATATATTGGTCCCAGTCTTCCGGTTTCTCCTGACCCAGCTTACGTAACATCATGGTGAGGGTACCGTTAAAACGTTCCACGAGCCCATTTCCGGCCGGATGGTAGGGACTTGTGTGGATATGTTTGGCCCTCAAGATCTTAAAGATCTCCTCCATTAACAGGCTACGGAATTGGGATCCATTGTCCGTCAAAACTTGTTGAGGGAATCCCAACCGTGTAAAAATTTGCACAAGGGCTTCTGCGACATGCTTGGAATTAGTGCATGGTAGCGGTACGGCTTCGGCCCACATAGTGCAAGTGTCAACTAAGGTCAGGATGAACCTGTTCCTTCTTTTTGGTCTTTTCCAGAGGACCAATAATGTCGACAGCAACCCGTTCAAATGGAGTCCCTACTATTGGCATTTGCCCCATAGGTACTGGGGGTGTCAAGTGCTTGGGTGCTACCCGTTGGCACTGGGCGCAGGATTTCACGTACCTGACAATGTCAGAGTTCATTCCTGGCCACCAATAGTGGTTTTTTTATTCGCTGAATAGTGGCGTTTTGTCCCATGTGTCCGCTAAAGGGAAGAGAGTGCCCCATTTCTAAGATCTGGTTTCTGTATTGCGTCGGTACTAGGAGCTGGTTATTCCCCGTGTCCGGGTTGCCCGTTCTACGATACAATACACCATCCTTAGAAAAGATGTCTCCGTTGTGTCTGGGGTCCTTAGCCATGGGCAGTTTTTTAAAGCAGGGCGCCAGAGTAGGGTCCTTTTGTTGCGCCTCCTTCAGTTCATTCGGCAACAAGTTTGGCGCAGGCTCCCTCTCCTTCTTGGCTTGCCCTCTTGTGGTTACCGCTGCCACAATCGGCTCCTTAGGTCTCCCAATGAACACATATCTACATCCCAGGATAACTGGGTAGATCGGATCATCCATTATGGCCGCTTTAATAACTCCTCTGACAAAGTCAGAGTGTATTTCTACCAGTGCGATAGGAAGCGTCCTGGGTGCATCACTCCTGAAAACTCCACTAAGTTTGACGGTTTCCTCTGTCTCCTGACCGGGTTTGACTAGGTGCCTAGCGACAATACAATCAAAACTTAATCCAGTGTCAAAAAGACAAGTAGTAGAGGTACCGTTCAAAATTACAGTTCCTCGAGTTGAGGGTCGGTCCCCCTCAGGTTGAGAATCACTGACATTGACTCTACCTTTCGAGGCTGTATGCAAACATCCAATGCGGTTTGCACCGGTTTGTTTGCCCTGATCAGACGTTCCTGGTGTAGGGGTCTTCCCTTTTCCTTGACCTTGGTGGCCGCGCTGCCACTAGGCTTGTTGGGTTGATCAGAATTTTTGTTGGGGGGGTATCGGGTTTTGTAGAATTTCGATTTTTCCTGGGGAGGTTTCTGGGTATTGTTATCTCGTTGGTTATAATGTTGAGAGGAAGTGGAAGAATAGGATGCCTGCTCTAGATTCTGTTTTCGAGATGGCTCATCGGTGGGTTTACGTTTAGTGCTGGGAAGTTCGGCCATTGCATTGCTATAGCGTTCGGCTTTATTGAGTATGTCTTCAAGCCTGACTGCCCCCTGTTCAGCCAAAAATCTACGTGTTTCATTCGACAAAGTGGATTTTATCTGCTCCACAAGAACAAGTTCGAGGAGTCCCTCATATGAAAGAGGTAGGTCAGATAATTCAATGCACTTTGTCAGATAACCCGTGAGACGTGATGAGAACTGGGGAAATGTTTCCATGCTCTCTTTTCGGCTGTTTCTGAACAGCTGCAGAAACTTTCGGGCAGTCATCTCAAACTGCTGTAGTAAGGCCTTTTTCAACAATTCGTAATCATGTTGATTCGGTCCCAGCTTTGTGTACACGTCATAAGCATTGCCTTTCAGTGACGTTGAAAGTTTGAGCGCCCAGCGGGTACTCTCTAACCCATAAAGATTCGCGAGTCTCTCGAATTTTTCTAGGTAGCTGTCAATTTTTTCGTTAGGGCTAGGAAAAGATTCTAAAGAAAACGACATAGCAGTTAATTGGGCAGATTGAGTACTGGAGAGGTCCATTGATTGAGACTGGGGCGAAGACGGCTCTCCGTTAGTCGAAGTAGAGGCGCCCCGACTCTCTAGAGCCTTAAGCGCCAGTTGATGCTGTCTTTCCTTGTCTCTCTCTCTCTCTCTGCGAGTTTCCATCTCTGCTTCAATTTTCTTCTGTTCCAAAAGACGTTCTTCCGCTTCTTTCTTATCTGCCCTCTCCTGGGCTTCTCTCCTCTCTGTTCTTTCTTTCTCTTCCTTCCTCTCAGCTTCTGCTCTCTGTTGCTCCGCCTTCCTCTCAGCTTCGGCTCTCTGTTGCTCCGCGTCATATATTTCCAATTCCTGGTTAATAAACGCGTTTGCAGCTTCTGCATCTAATCCTGCCTCTTTCGCTTCCAGTCTCAAGATGGGCATCATCTTTATCCTCTCTGCCATTGTTAAAGAATAAGATGAAGTATGCCTAGAGAACTAGTAAGAAGCAACGCGAAAGGGAGGAACTCTGAACCGCTACGAGAAAAAAAAACACAAGTATAAATTTACCTGTGTTACCTCCTACCTGTACTGTGCAAACTTATCGCTGCTATTATCTGGCAACAAACTCCGTCCCTAAAGTCAATTATTGAGATGAGACGTTGTTAACTTAATTTTTAAAAATCAGAACAATCCGTCTTTAGCTAAGCTCAACTCTTCTTAACTTCAAAAACCTTAGTGACTGTAAAACAATCACGCAATCCCAGCAACTTTTATAAAGAAAGAAATATAATTATCTCCGCCAGAGGATAATTAAAATAGCAAATATATTTGTTTATCTGTACTTTCTACTGCTGTGGAGAGAAAACAACCTGTAAATATGCTGTGTGGACAACCCAAATACTTAAAGAACGTTTGTCTAGGGGTGTAATTATTTATTTATTTCCCTAATTCACAAAGACAAATCATTCACACTCTACCTAGTTAGACCCAAACTAAATCAGACTCAAAATATCTTTAACCCGGCTATGCGATTGCCTCAAATGTAGCTCAAGATCCCAGAACCAGCCCACAAATATGTGTGCATCAAATGTATCTCAAAATTATCCCAGACGAGCCAGCCAAATATTGTCGTAAATTTATTTTGAGAGAAAAGAGTCGTAGAAATAGTGGTCCGGTTTAGAGTGGAAAATGATGATGGAAAGCTCAGTGATAGAAAATGTAGAGATTTAATAGTTACTTCACAGCGTGCTGGAGGAGAGTAAAGACAGACTTATTTACGACAAATCGTGTCTCTCAATCTTCTCTTTCACTCTCCTGGTCAAACAATTATTTGCCAGTTTTCCAGACTCGCATCTGCGCGCACACCGATTCGGTGTTTTCAAACACACACACGACGTTGATACAAACTATATTAAACGAATAGGGAAATGTTGGGCTTTGGGTATATCCAACACACAGAACTAAATGAGTTTAGGTGATTTTATTCACTTTAAAACATCAATCACTAAAAAATATCAGATATTACATAAATTATCATAAGTACACAAATGCAAATAACAAGTTTGGGAGGGGGTGAAGAAGATTGGTATCGACTAAGCCCTTCCCGCTCATTAGACAAAGACAAACCCAGTCCAGAGATAGATAATATCAGGAACACGGGTACGTTAACCTAACAGTAAAGTTAATTACTCTGAAAGAGGTGTTACCAAGTTAGGTATAAGTGATAGAAAAAAAAACCTGTTCTTCCCAGCTGTTCTTCCCTTTACTAAGCAAATGGAAAGGAGGTGGTTTTAAACAGAGTTAACAAATTATCAACTATCCCACTTAAAGGAACAATGTAGGGTATACAGAAAAGATATATGTTACCAGGTAAGCAAGTTAACAAAATGGTCACACAAAAGAATTAATTTCCTGTCATTCATACACGCGCTAGCAAAGGCCTTCACTCATCTTGCTCTCACTTACCGATTGTGAAAGAATCTTGCACTCCATAGAATAACACAACAGCAGTTACACCTCAACTAAATGTATGAGTGTTTGTTCAAGTTCTAGCCCCAGATTATCGGGTAGGCGGTCAGCACATAAAAGGGTCCCGTAATCGCTGGAAAATGACTGTAGTTGTGTCTCTTTTCTTAATAACAGTTTCTATGGGAGGGCACGGTCTCTGATACCGGGGTGAGGATGGTGTGGTCTATTTGACTATGCCGTGGATAATAAAATTCTTACGCGTGCTGGTACACTTTATCCGTGAGGTATGGTTTAAGTCCAGTGAGAAAACTAGTCACATCACTGTTCAGGAAATTGATAGCGGAATTCCAAACATAGAATCGCCTCAAAGATTAAAAATTTACACAGTCTCAACAAGTTCTGCGTCAGGGGAACTCTACACACTGTTTATGCTTTGCTTAGCTTAGATTGATTTCTTTATTGCTTTCTTAATGCTGGGATCGCACAGGTTACGATCACTCTGTATGAAAGAAAAAAAAGACATGTAATATACCGAAAACAAATAACCTTCTAAAGCGCGATGAATTTCCCGTTAAGCCTATAATACACTCGAGTATTTAATTATGTATTTAATAAACACTGCGCGAGTTCTAGTGGTTAAAAACATACATCTATAAAACTAGGACTTAACTGAATTTATTAATTATAAATTCCTTCGCGACTTTAAAAGTTAATTTAAGCATCTATTATCTTTTGAAATAATATAATAGATAGATCATTATATTTAAAACTGGAACTCTTGAGATGGTTTAATTAAATAGATTTAAATTAACACAGAATCCCTTTAAATAGAATGACTGAGCTAGACCACTGATCACTTTACACAATATATATTACCGCATTGCACAGAAATAGAAATCACTGCAAATATATATAAAATCCAGGGGAAAATCTATAACAAGATTTCAATAAAGCTAGTGCTTCTGTAAAGGTCTGGCCAGCGAGTGATAACGTGTCTAGTTCTTCATGGTCTATTTAGCTAAAATGAAATGTAAGTTGAGTGGGACATGATAAACTTGACAACTTATTTGATCTCACGAACTTTTGGGGATCTGACCGCCAAATCAAGAGAAGAAGCCGCCCCCTGGTCTTCGTATCCGCTCGCTGCTGCCCGTTTCGCTTTCCCCCGTTCGCTCGGTTCCTCGATTGACACCGAGACGCGAAATTAGCGGCAAGCAACTGCGTCTCGTATCAGGGAAAACTACTGTCTTTGATAGCGCCGATAGTCTCCCCTAAGATCCCTCGGTCTGTCTCTTTGATCTCGTCGCTGTATCCTACATGAGTCCCGGTGGAATGCGTTCTGGCAAACGAAAAGTTACAACAAATGTTCAGGGGTTCTAATGTTATGAAAAGCTAAAGGTCCCTTTAAATCATCCATCATATCAGGGAAAATTCACTAGTCAAACTAGACGTACGTCACAGTTGATATCATACTTAAACTGTTATTTCTACAAACTATAATACATAAGAAATAAAGATCTGGGTCATATCTAATTGACCAACCCAGCTCATCCATTACAAAGTGTACCAGTGTTGTTCACATGTCTCTCCTCTCAAGGCGGCCCTACATCTGCAATAATAATATTAATCTTTCTTTTCTTCCATACAATAGGATAGGTGAGCTGTGTCCATCTAGCCCCCTAAGAAAACATTTTTATTTCACAAAACATGTGTATTTTACAAAACTGGCAATGTGTTATAGCATAAATCTACCTCTAGGCCCTGCATATATCAGCTAGGGACCTAATTACTTACAGTCGTAATGGCAGTATCTCTCACTCACATTTTTAAACAAAATATATATGAATAATTTCTGCCTTACCATAAATTCAATGAATAAACACAGGTACGTTCATTAGCAGACCTCAGATGTCCTGCTGGCTGGACTGTGATGCCTTTTTGGTTTACTTTATATATATATATATATATATATATATATATATATATATATATATATATATATATATATATATATATATATATATATATATATATATATATATATATATATATATTTACTTTAATAAGGCAAGTCACACTTCACAGAATTTCAAACGTCCTGTTCAAGGGACTATATTATGACAAATGGCGTCGAGACTTTGAATTCTTCAATATTATAAAAGGCGTTGGCCAATGAGCGAACGACTAATTTTGAATTTGAAAATAAAAGCAAAAACAGACTTGATTTTTGGACATAACAAGTTTTCTCCTCACTCATTCTTAGATTTCCCCTGCTAAAATATATTTAGTGTTAAGCCATCCCATAATTTCTCTCCCCTTGTCTACCCCTCTTCCAACAGAATACATGCTTGCTTGTCTCATTTCCAACAACGCGTTCAAAATTGTAATCGTTAGTGAATGCAAAATGAATGCAAAACCTCAAGTCTGCCGTTTGTCTGCACGAACAAATACAGTCTTTTGTCAATAACTTTCTTATCTACTGGGGAATTTTGTATTTTTAAACATATTATTTATCAGGAGAAGATAAGCCATCAAACTAACTAGGTTTTATGATCCTAAACCCATTAGTAAAGAAATACATATTTTTTTCAGTTAGTTTCAATTTCCACTATCATATAAATTACGCCATCTTTTCTCCTCTCCCGCGTTGTCCAAAACTGAAACTACTAGTCTGTTACGTCATAAAATGGACTCTTTTGCAGCGAAAGCGCTGTCTGTGTGTTTATATATTTTCTCAGTGTGCCTATAGTCCGAAAAAGTATTTGGTTTTGCGGGGTATTTTTTAATTCTACAAAGCTTGCGACAACGTTACCGAACACCTGCCACTGTATCACCTCGCACTGTCGTCTTGGGTAGCTAGTCCAAGAATCTAACGCTTGACAATTTGTGGCATGTGTTCGCTCTCTCTCACTTTTATGCGTTCGTTTATGCCTCCCCTGTTTTATTCTTACTATCTTTCTTGGAACAACTAAGCTTGTCGTTTTCAAAATTTTTACCGTTAACCCTTGACGGGCGAGTTATAAAGTCCAATACCACAGGCGCGGCAATAAGGTTTCACACTACGTTCTTATCTCAATGCGATGACTGACGCGGGGAAAGAAGACGCGTTACAACTTTACTAT
The DNA here is from genome assembly GCA_024509875.1 of Oreohelix idahoensis. NCBI lineage: Eukaryota > Metazoa > Mollusca > Gastropoda > Stylommatophora > Oreohelicidae > Oreohelix > Oreohelix idahoensis. The sequence continues at coordinate 250,850 of JAMPIV010010773.1, forward strand.
TTCTATTTCTACTCATATTATTTTAACTTTTATACTTATAATTAATCATTTTATCGCTGTATCAATGTACCTTATCACACAGCGGCAAGTGGCTTGTGCCTGGAGGAACATTTTTAAGCATACATACAACTTATTACCAATGACAATAAATATATGCATATGTCATCATCATCCACTCCCTTCTCCACTTGGAGTCTGGGGTTACCTCTGCTTTTGGTTGCCTGAGAGAACTAGCACGAAGCAATCGCCAGCGCGTTGCTTCGGTGGTTCATGAACATATCATTTTCACGTGATGTGGTTGCCAGACTCTTAAGGACCTGTATAACCATCAGCAAGTTCAAACATATCAAATTCAAAGTTTAAAAATATGTTACAACTTACCCCAATACTGGGATCATAGACTTCTTACTCAGTTTGAATAGTCTCGGCAACTTGATGCACATGCCTCGAACAGACATCTGGCGTATTATTTCTATTATAGAATCCATCTGTGACTTTGTGAGTAGGTCCTGTAGGAGTCCGGTTTCCGTATTAAAAGGTAGAGTTTCCTTGTTGTATTAATCAGTAGGGGCTCCAATACTTGTTTTCCGTTCCTATTAATTCAGAATCCTAAGTTCTACTCTTTCCTGGCTTCAGTCCGAGCTGTCTACTTTGACGATTCTGGAATGCAGTGTTGTATGTCTAAAATGGTTTACGTTATATCGTAGTTCTCGGCCCACGCTCACATGTGGCGTTTTCGACAAAACTTCCAATCGCCGTGAATTCTATTCGCGCCTCAAATGCCAGCCAATACATTCAAAAGTTCGTGTTATGATGACTTTCCTCATGGAATTTTCTGCACAACGCATGCGTTTGTAAAATTCAAACGGTCAATTTTCCGGATAAGAAGTTGCTGTCACGAGAGGTTAATTTGTGTAGATGATAGTTAGATAAAAAAAAAGGTGTATCAAATGATACAAGGATACACTTGCCAGATAAATAAGAGTTCTGGTCTTACTAGAAATACCACAGTCTCAGAAAAGAGCAATGGTGTATGGTTGTCATAGGTATAGTCAGACTATAAAGAAATCTGGTCCAGATGGTAATAAGCAGCACCAGACACTTAGTTGTGTCCTCTCTGCAACTATCTTATGTTATGTTATGGTATCTCTAGAGAAATTAAATAAAAGAAAGCAACTTCAAACAAAACTGTAATGAGTTACTCAAGTCTATTGACATAATTAATCAATTTATTATAATTACAATGATTTATTCTTTTCTCTTTTGGAATAAGTTTGATGATGTGCATATAAAAATGATGATGAAATTTACACACATAAGCGTGCAACACACACAATTAAGTTTTACATACAGAGTGTCAATTACTCCTTCCTCTTGAGAAAAATCACTATAATAAAATGTCCTTTAAATTAAAAAGTCTCTTATACTAACTCTCACTGTTCCTTGTCTTGAACTAGTAGGTTTTGAATCATTGTTCTTCAACTTTTAGAGAGTTAAGATCCTGTCTTTACACATGTATTGATCTTAACCAAGACTGGTATCATCATAAGTCTTTTCTAAGTGTGGTCGCCCATATATTATGAATCAGTCCTTTCTTTGAAAACTTATCTGTGTTGACTGCACCGAACTGTCAATCTGCTGTAGACAGTGGCTGGCAATTCCCATAAATTAGGGTTCTCAAACCAGATCCTAGGTATACACTTGGAGACTGAATGCTTCTTTGGCTTTCACAGGTATACACAACAGTCTTCTGCCTTGCTGACAGTATGGTATGATATGACCCTCAATTCAGAATATACACAGGGCCTGTGCATCCGCTCCTGTCCCTTTTTATACTTCTAATCTCGGCGAGCGAGAGAACACTGTCGTCATTGGTTATCCGTTCGTTCATTTTCTTGTAAAATGTGTTGCATCTAGCTAACAGTGTGTTTTTAGTAAACTTTCCAATAAGACATATAAATGTCTTTTACTTCTGTCCATTGTATCTTTCGCTATGGCAGACGCTATGGCACAACTCCATGCGATTCATGTGTTACTGCCTTCAATCACAATTATCTCAGGATGTACTGCACGTAAGACGAAGATACATGTATCTGGACAAAGCTTAGGCTCTCTAATATCTCACCTTGATGGCATTATTAGTTGTAATCCATCTGCATTTACATAATTCCAATGGAAACGCAAACACATTAGTACACTTGCAGATTTCCATCTTTGTTATGCCTACAAGCCTAAGAGTCTCGCAGTGAATAGCCAGCTCTGCTCTCATTGGTTAAAAACAACCTTCGCATTACCTAAGATATCTAGCCCATCGCTTTCGCGACAGTTGATCCGTCTATTATCGGTAATGTTTACCACTACAACTTCTTACATCATCCATGTTTCTGTAATCTGTCACCAGTTTCGATAATGGACTGGCGCTCCCCGTGAAACATAACCCTGGGTCACTATACTAAAATGACCTTGCCATTCAATCTGGTCTGATTTGTATCAAACTCACAGGTAAACAAACATGACACAAATGAATGGAAGGAGTGTAAACATTGACCCGAAAATACCAAATACTGTCGGAAGGTAGAAAAATAGAATATGCCGACAATCGAATAGTGCACATAATTAGTACGCACAATAAAGGTAGTTCAATACTGCCGGGGAGGAAAAGAGAGAGAACCAAATTATGTGACAGCAACACCACTGATTTGGTTGAAGAACTGCCCATTAAACCCAAAGGAATTAAGTTCAAGAACCAGGTTAGCAAGGCGGAAGAGAGTATCAGTGGCTATTGAGGGATTTATGCGCTGGTCGAGAAAGAACCGAAGAGCTTGGAGCTTGGGTAATTTAGCACGGGCCCGCCACCATTACGCTACTATAAATTACTGTGTGTCATCTCCAAGGCGATCAGACTTTTTGGGATATGCTAGTAGAACTCTGATGCATTCCAAAATACTTTGACTTCTTGTAATCTAATCCGCGATTTATATAATTCCTCTAATGTGTTAGCTACATTTTAATTATGTTTATCTGATTTTATTACACCTGCACCAGTTTAAATCCTATCACTCACTAGTAGGAAACCTAACTTAATTATCAACCACTTTTCCGTTACAAGTTATCACTGTCCGAGTCTTCCATCATTGTTCTAATATTCCGGGCGTACTAAAAGTGGTTATGCGAACATTAGTTGGGTCGGTCTGGTATCACTTGTTGGCCGTGATCTGACATACCAATAAAGGATTTTAATCTAGGAGAATTATTAACGAACTCCGCCAATGCCGGTCCCAAGCCCGGATGAAAAAGGAGGAGGGCGGCCTGCATGGAGGCCGTAAGGGGGCAGCCCCTCCACCATGCAAAGGCACAACAGGCCAATCACCTGTTTGCTTTAAACCACGATTACGAGTAACAAAAGAGAGAAAACCGGACTGATTCTAAAGGCGACGAACTGGAACGGACTACGGACTACGACTTATGGAACATGGAACACAAGAAGTATAAATGGGAAGGAAGAGGAGCTGGTGGAAGAGATGAGGAAAGCAAAACTAGAAATCCTGGCTATTACGGAAACAAAGAAAAAAGGACAAGGAGTCATGGATCTCAATGGCAACACGCTGCTCTACAGTGGTGTACCCATATCCGAAAGAGCTAAAGGGGGTGTGGGTTGCATTGTGGCCCAAAATCAAAAAGATAGTATCAAGGGGTGGAACTTTGTCTCAGAGCGCATTATGGTTGTGAAACTAAAAGAAGGAGAAACCATAGTCAACCTGGTCATAGTGTATGGGCCAAATGAGGATGACAGAGCAGAGGTCAAGGAGGAATTCTTCGAGCTGCTTCAAAGGACAGTGGATGACTGCCTAGATAAAGTTATCATGCTCGGAGATTTTAATGCCAGAGTTGGAAATGACCATGCTAGATGGAGTGGAGTTATCGGAAGATATGGAGAAGATACTCTCAATGACAATGGAAAGCGACTCCTTAGATTCTGCAGTGAGCAGAATCTGATCATTACAAACACAAAGTTCCCCCATAAGCGCATACATGCATACACTAGATGTGAACCAACAAAGAATGAGAAGTCAGTGATCGACTATGCCATTGTTCGGAGAAGCTCATTCAAATATGTCCGAGATGCAAGAGTCTGGAGGGGGCCAGAGATTGGAAGTGATCACTACCTGCTAACAATCAAACGAACAACTGAAAGAGTTGCTCAGCCTAGGAACTGCTCAACATCACGCAAGAAACCAAGTAAACGAGCAGGAGAAATGAGCATTAGGACCTACAAGCTGAGAGAGCCAGAAATTAAGACCAGATATCAGGGGCTTATTGCTGCAGCGGTGAGCAACACAGAAGAACAACCTGATGACTTGGAAACCCTCTGGATTAAATTCAAGGATATCATAAAGACAGCTGCTGCAGAAGCATGTGGTGAAGTCCGACTTGGGAACCAGAGAAAGAGGACACCTTGGTGGACAGAGGAAGTCAAAGATAAAATAAGAGAGAAGAAAATGGCATGGAAACAATACTTAGGAGCTAAAAACACAACAGGACAAATGGAAAAATATAGAGAATATGTGACACTCAGAACAGAAGTAAAGAACAAAGTGCTAGCAGCAAAACAGAAGTCCTGGGAAGAATTTGGAGAAAAGCTAGAAAAAGATGCACAAGAAAACCAGAAATTGTTCTATAAGACCCTAAAGAACATGAGGAAGGAAAAACAATGCCCTCTCAAGTTTATAAAGGACAAGCAAGGCAAATTGCTTACTGCCCCGAAGGAAGTAATGGAAAGATGGAAAGAATATTTCTCAGAACTCCTTGATGGTGAGCAAGGTCAAACATCAGAAATGATAACCACTAGCACAGAAGAGGAAACCAATGGTGATGAAGATGACATAAAGATGGAAGAACTGAAGGCAGCACTGGAGAAAATCAAGATGGGCAAAGCAGCAGGGCATGATGGTATAACACCAGAAATGGTTAAGTACATGGAAGCATCAGGCGACCTGTTACTCCTAAGGGTCCTACAGGCAGCATGGTGCAACAAGACCATACCAAAGGATTGGGAGATCGCCATCATAACACCAATTTTCAAAAAGGGTGACAATCGACAGTGTGGAAACCATAGAGGCATATCCCTTCTCAGTGTCCCTGGAAAAATCTACTCTAGAATCCTAGAGCAGAGACTCCGACGCCTAGCTGAGCCACAATTGGATGAGGTCCAGTGCGGATTCCGAGCAAACCGAAGTACTCAAGACCTAATCTTCACACTCAGACAGCTGAGTGAAAAAGGCCCTTGAGTATAAGAGAGAGATCCATCTTTGTTTCATAGATCTGGAAAAGGCGTTTGACAGGGTCCCTTGGAGCAAACTTTGGGACTGTTTGGCAAGGAAGAATATTCCAGCACCTCTGATTCATGCTATACAGAGCTTCTACAAGTCTTGCAGAAATTATGTGAGGACAGCAAACCATAAGTCAGAAGAGTTCAGGACCACCACTGGTGTAAGACAAGGTGATATCCTATCACCTTACCTCTTCATACTCCTTATGGACGATGTCATCAAGGCATGTAAGGAGAGAACAAGAAAGTATTCAGTGGGGTACTGGAAGATGAGACAGGTCTATATTTCAGAGCTGGCATTTGCTGATGATGTTGCCCTGATTGCTAAATCAGAGGCACATCTCCAATCCAACCTGCAAGTCTGGAAGAAAGAGCTGGAGAAGAGAGGGATGGTCATAAGCAGCTCTAAAAGAAAATCCATGGTGATATCACGAGAAGAAAGAAGACATCAGATTAAGCTGGGAGAACAGGTCCTGGAGGAGGTCGACCACTTTAAATACCTCGGAGCTATTATAGACCGAAAGGGAGGCATCAAAGAAGAGTTGGCCACTCGAAAAGCAGCAGCTGGGAGACTTTTTCAGGCCATAAATCGAGGATTCCTCAGCAAGAGAGATGTTGGTAAGAAAACGAAGATGGCTGTATACCGCTCCACCTATGTCCCAGTCTTGACATATGGATGCGAGTCATGGGCAATGACTACAACCCATAAAAGCCAGATCCAAACCTCAGAAATGAGGTATCTGAGGAAGGTGGTTGAAGTAACAAGAAGAGACATGGTACGCAACCAGACGATACGTCAAGGCCTAAAATGCCACCCCCTACAGACCCAAGTAGAACAGTCCACTAAGTAAGTAAGTAAGAATTATTAACGTCGGTTACCAATTGTCTTATACTGTGCCCAATATAATTTTACTAATTTGGGGGAGAAGTGGAGTTAATCACTGGTGTTCTGTAATATTATGGATTTGTTTAAGGGCTCCTCTCTTGTCTCTAGAACCTAATTAACAGAAAACAATAACCTGAAAGAACCGACAACACTTAAGGAAGAAGTCACAAATTCTATTACGAACATGAAACAGAAAAGACAACAAAGTGACATGTCAAGTAAAGGAATTAGAAGCACTGGATTAGTTCAGAGCACAATGGCACTTGCAACATTGATTACATTATCAGATTATTCATTTTCATAATACCGAAGAAACCAGGTGCCAAATATTGCAAAGTGCATCTGACAACTTGCCTGGTGTTATATCATCAACATTTTCCTTTCCGTTTATGAACTGTATCTAAGCAAAAGTCTCTGTTTTCTAACCATCATTTTAAGTTAAATACTCTTTTTTTTTACCAACAAAGACAAACCATAAAACTCTTTATTGAAGATTTACCCCATTTTGAAATACATCCTATTTATGAGTTCGGATATGGGAAACTAGTACAAGATTCTTTGCAAGTGTTATTTTCACAAGAGGATTTTAAATGATTTATCTGTGTTAATTCAAGAGTTTGTAATGTCTCAAGTGAAGAGAAATATAGAAATAATGCGATAAACACAACGTCGTGTACGACACAGAATAAAACAATGGCGAGCAGCATGATAAGAAGCAGCTAGAGCACAATCAGATGATCAATTCTCTCCAACAAGAGGTACTGCAATTTTATGGATACGTCAGCAACTACAGTCTGCTGATACTAAACAATTGCGGATAATGCTCTAATTTTGAGTTGATGGGCTGCCTAGTATCAAATTACTTCAGCACAGCGAGTAAGTAAACACAGGCGAAGGATAAATAAAGCGAAGACGAAACTAAAAGTGGCTGGTATTCTATAACTGACTTTAGATCGAAAAAAATCGATGCCATATTTTTTTTTTAATTCAGACAGGAATATACTATTCCCGTATCAAGATATTGATATGCAATGATCTCGTTCCCAGCGAATTTCGCCAGTCGGGATCAGCCAGAAAAAAAGTGTCCGACCGAGATGTTGTCGTATCAGATAGGTTTGAAAGTTATTTATGTCTAAATAGAGTGGATAGTGATAAGTACGTGAGAAAAAAAGGTGTGAGAAATAGATTTCACGGATGAATAGCTTAAGGAGAAGATATGTCTCTGGAATGAGCAAGTTTATCTATACGACTATAATTTAGTACAAGACAATCTTTCCCTCCTCATATATGTAAATATAAGTTTAACTACACAAACACACACAGCTATGTGACAACAAGACACACAAACGTGAAAAACTACGGTTAATTGGGTATGGGTCTGACCAACACACAAAGTTAAGTTTCTTTTGTTGTTTATTATCATTAAACTTGACAACATCGAATATCTAAAGAAAGATCAAATAAAATCAGATTTACATACATATGAAATAGCAGAATGAATGTGCCCTGCCCCTATGGAGAAAAGAACCCAAAAAGTTAATAACCCAAAGGTCAAAGGTTAGCACTATGTTACAGAATAGACAGTAAAGAAAACAAAGTTCCGACTAAATGCTACCCAGTAAAGTAAACAATTTTTAAGCAAAAATCAAGGATGGTACAGTTTCTGTAACAAAGAAAAATATTCACTCTCTCTGTCATACGTGGCCACTCCATCACTCCTTACCTACTCTTGGTGATGTCCCTTGGAATTACAATTATCCTGAATATAAAATTGCAAGTGTTTTTATCTTCCAAATTGGCCACAGTCCATCCCCTACAAATAATATTTACGAGGTGGACGCCTAATTTGGTGGTTTATTCCTCGAACAGTTAGTGTAGAAAACCCGAGATCTTGGGGTTCACAGTAAACAGAGGAAAATACTTCCAGTATTGGGAAACATCTGGTTGCTAAAACTGTTACAACTGATAAATAATGGTAATCCTATCGGCTGTCTCTATGGTGATTGCCGATTCTGAAACGGCGTAACTCTTCTGGATAAAATCCACTTGGATACGACTGTCAAAAGTCGGGAGTAATGTTATTGCTTTTACACCCCAGTGGGCTGATAAAATTGAACAAATATTTCTGGGTTTTATAAGTTCAAATAAATTTACCAGTTAAATGTTTATTTGTCTCTTTGGCCAATCCTGTTCACAAATCAACTTGGGGACGCACCAGCCATGAAAAAGACAACATTAACCATTCAGTAAATGATGGAAAAGAAGATCGCTGGACGCCCTTTGATCAGGTCTGCGTGGAATAAACAAAACATTTTATGGAAAAAATGCTACTATTCTATATATAGACGGACGGGGACAAGACGATCTCTTTTCCACTCCGTCAGTCCTGATTAAAGTTAAAAGGCACCCGGTGTTTTTAGCCTATCCTATCACGCGTCGCTTTTCGCCCGCGCTGCAATTTCAGGTCGGATGAAGGTATACAACCCTCCCCCGCCCCTTTGAGCACGCGTTAACGATCCGCGTACAATGTCAATTATTATTCAATTATCCATACGCGCACTTACATAAACATCGCCTGTCGTTAATAACTATTAAATTGTTGGCGTCTGTTAATCATCGTATGGTATTAAATAATAGTCACTAACTATAAATACACAAAAAGAAATATAACGTGAATTCTATTCGGTCGCTATCAGTCGCGCCTAGCATATATTCAGTCAACTAAAACGTCTCTTCTTGTGTGAAAAAGCGGGTGGTAAAATGAACATTAAACTGAACCGCTGGTATAAAATAGCTACGTGTTATTATTATTTCACTGCTCTCAACAGCTAGAACTCTAAGTGAATTATAATGGAAAAAAGCTTTAACACTTTAACACTTAAGCACTAATTTCTATTACCAGAAAATCCTCATGAAAAAATCCCCACGAATGCTATTAACACATTTAGCGAAATGGTTCTAGCTATTGCGTGCTTAGACTATTCCAAAAATTCTGAGTGACCACTGATAGCTGGTTTAGGGAGACACAGTTTATATATCATCATGGTTGTATGATCTATAGATTATGCTACTTTTCACGTTACCATGTGTATCGAGAGAATCAGAAACCTAAGTTCCCCACATAAAAGGCTTTCACGGTCGCTCTGTCGGGCGTTGCTAATCGACCCCCCACTTCTGAAGATCAAAGCGTTAACTCCCCTCTGTGTACGAACTTCAAAAAGGTCCGCTATTTTTCCACGTGCGGTCTGTCAGGTATCCGATGATTGACAGATCAGCTCGCGTGAGAAACTTGGTAAACAAACCTGATTCGCTCCCTGTCATGACTGGCAGGTCGCGAAAGTTGGTTTACAACTTCGTTTGTTTATGTTCAAGGAAAAGAGGCGTGGATGAAAATTAAGCTTGTGTGAGTAAGACAGGTCATAGACTGGGTGATGCGCCAGACAACAGAGGGCAGTCCAAGAGGAATAAGATGGACTACATTTTCAACATTGGAAGATCTGGAATATGCAGATGACATTGCACTGCTGGCACATTCACATCAACACATCCAGGAAAAAACGGATAGACTTAATAAATTTAGCCAGCAGGTGGGCTTGAACATCAATTTAAAGAAGTCTGAGGTCATGACGCTCAATGTGAGCAACCCTGAGCCCATATCAGTAAGGAATCAGCAACTGGTACAGACAGATACCTTCACATACCTAGGAAGCATAGTAACATCAGACGGTGGGGCAGGCAAAGACATCAACATCAGAATGAATAAGGCAAGAACAGCCTTCTTTAGCCTAAATAACATCTGGAAGTCCTCCCAATATAGCACAAGCACAAAATTAAGATTATACCAGAGTTGCGTGCTTTCTGTGCTTCTCTATGGTGCGGAATGCTGGAGAGTCACAGAGAAGGAAATGTCAAAATTGTCCTCTTTTCACACAACATGCCTAAGAAAAATTCACCGAATCTTTTGGCCGAATACCATCACCAACCAAGATCTGCTTACTCGTAGCAAGCAAGAGGACATGCATACCATCATAGCTGGCAGACGCTGGAGCTGGGTTGGTCATGTCCTCAGAAGAGACCCCGATGCCATCACAAGAACAGCTATGCTTTGGACCCCTGAAGGAAAGCGAAAGAGAGGTCGACCAAAAACAACTTGGCGGAGGACTGTGGAGGCTGAGATGCAAAGAATGAACCAGAGTTGGGGCAATGTACGAAGGATGGCCACCGACCGTGCAAAGTGGAATCAATTTGTTGTTGCCCTACAAGACGCCACTAGGCGTGATGGCCACTGACTGCTTTGACGGTCGGTGGTTAAGGATCGAAGAAGAAGAAGAGTAAGACAGGCAGAAAATTGCATGGTTTTGCTATCAAATCATAGAACGCTACGAGGTCACAAAAAGACTGTCAGATTACCGTAGGCTTTATTTCCATTATACGTCACAGATGTTCCAATACAGATGCTATTAGATGTTTTAACATTGTTAATAACTTGATACGACGGCTTGTTTATAGCTACGTGATCATTAACAGGGTTATGGGCGAGTGTAGAATACTCTTGTTTTACTGGCCACTACTGTAGAGTAGTGCGTCGTACTGCGATGATGATACCAGGCATGCTCCAGTCTACCCAGCTGTGCTGTAAATGGGTAACTCACTCTAATCCTGAGTTAGGGAAGGCAAAGACAGCGAGGCAGTGTCTGCTATGGGACTACTGTCAAGTAATCGTTCCCCAGGTGGTGCTGGTGGTCATCACTGTAAAGGGTAGAGTATTCTTCCTGCTCGTTACACATGAGACAGGCAAGTACAACAAAGGTCAACTCGACCGACGCAGGGTTGTGTATGTATGGAGTGAGAGTGGAAAATACGCGAATGGTGTACTGTTCGATGTAGTTGACACTTGATAATATTTCACTCACACTCTTATGCAAGTCAAAGATGTTAGGAACCGCTGTTGACGTTTCTATGCTTTTAATAATGACGCACACACTTGGACAGCACGGAATACAGTCATGAGTATGTTGACATAGCAAATCATTAGGTAGTAGAATAGTAGTACATATTTCATGCAGCATTCAATATTAAATAGTCATTCAATGTTCTGGCGGGCTATTGCCATATCCCCTAACTGACTGAACGCATCAGTGGGTATGTGTGTAAAAATACAAAGAGTTCACTGGACGAACCTTTTCTTTGGCTAAGTTCTCCAGCTGTATATGTCACATATTTAAGTAACAAAGTTAAACCACGGTAGGGGTTTTAATCTTAATGAGATCTCCGTGCCACTGTCTGAATAGTAAGATTCATGATCCGTTCTCTGGACAGTGATCCATAATGATGACAGGAATACAAAATGGCTTCCTTCCCTGAGTTTTCGCTCACTCGCCCAGCGGGAGGATAATCATAAGCCAGAATTAATTCATAACTTGTATATATAGACTTTCCTAGAGTTTCCATACAGTCCCTTAGTCAGAAGGTTGCTTCATGAAGACATAAGCGCTGATGGAACCTGTCATCTTCATCAATCTATATTTCAACGACCAACGATGCTCGATAATACGATGTTTCATCTAGGTCTAACCATAAGGAGATCATCAAAGAAAAAAGGGTCTGGCTTTACCTGGAGTCCGAATCTAAACATAATGAAATACATGAGAAGAGTCTCTGACATAACACTCTCGCAGAGACATTCCTTCCTTATGGAAAAATCATCCACAAAATCACTTTTAGCCTCTAACAGGACCAGCCCTAGAAAACACACACCCGGCCATTACGACCAGCTTCTTCGGAACTCACTACAACTCTCTAGGACAACGGATACCTCCGCCAGAGTTCGGTATAGTCCGACCTTAGCATACGAAGATATACAATATAGGACTGAATCTTCTTGTACTAGACAAGTAATACATATAAATTCAGGCCATAAACATATTGAACAAGATCAATCTATTTTCTGGCCCTAACAAACGAGAACTGACATGACTTCCATATTCATACGCCGAATCAATATCAAGAGAGATCATCCATATAATCAAACGTATAAATCAATCATGGATTATCTCGCTTTCCCAAGGGAAGCATTTTCGTACACAATTAAATACAAATATATATTTTCCCTATTAAATAGACATATCGTATATTTGTAATCTGTGCATTCAAAAATATGTATGCAACAGATTACCACACCCCCCGGGAAAAAAAATTGTACATTTTTTTTTAAACAATACATCCATGAGCAACATACAATAGGCTCACAACGCACGAATAACAATGCGCAGATGATAAGCATTCCAAACAAATGTAAAGCCTAATGTAAGGCTAAGTCGTCATATGGCACAACAAGTGAGAATATATCTCAGGAACCAGAGAAAGTGTTTCTCTGAGTATAAATATTTCCAGAGAGGTGTCACAAACGCATACTACAATACTGGCAATGCCACAATTTCTACACTAGTTTATCCAAAAAATTCATCTTAGGTATTTTAACATCATGATTATCAAAGACGAAAAAACATCCAAAGATCAGCGGTGAATATACATCAATGAACCGCTAAGTAGTGATACAATCAATATATATGATACATTACGTATGTATACACATTTTAGTATAGAAAAAGTGTAGTAGAGTTAGATCTGTAAAAATATCAGGATCTAACGGTTAGGTGGAATCATGTGGGCATCTAGACAAAATGTCTGCCATCACATTTTCTGACCCACGGATAGCTCGCACCGAAAAATAAAAAGGTTGAAGAGCAATCGCGTATCGCGTTGATCTCGCGCTCTTCAGATTTTTACTCTGAATAGCAGTAAGAGCTTTCTGGTCAGTTTCCACAATGAAATGCGCGCCAAGAAGAAATCTATGAAGTTTAAGGATTGACCAAACCATAGCCAATAATTCACGGTCTAGGACCGAATAATTCTTCTCTGCTGCATTTAGTTTTCGAGAAATATACATCACAGGATGCAGAGTTCCAGAGTACTCTTGCATTAGTGCTGCTCCAATCCCTGTGGATGAAGCGTCACTACGAAGAACAAATGTCTTATCCTTAGTAGGTAATACCAAGATAGGTGAAGTAGAAAACATAGTTTTAACCTTATCTAAAGAGGATTGACATTCTTGAGTCCAATGGACTATATTAGGAGACCCTTTCTTTAGCAAGGAAGAAAGAGGTGACATAATGGAGGACAGATTCGGAATGAATCGTCCATAAAATTGTATTAGACCTAAGAGATTTCGCACTTGCTTTTTAGTCTTAGGAATAGAAATGTTAAGTATCTTACTTGTATTATGGTCTTCTGTTTTTAGGAAAAACATGACCAACACGGTGACCTAAGAAAGATATTTCGCTAAAACCAATACACACTTTTGATGGTTTCGCTGTCAGGTTATGCTCGCGTAGGATAGACAATAGTTCATTTAACCCGTTATAGTGATCTTTCCAAGTATCACTGAAAAGGCAGATGTCATCAACATATGCAATGACATCTGAGCGATGAGATAGGATTCGACGCATCATGCGTACGAATGTTGCAGGGGCGTTCATAAGGCCGAAAGGCATGAAATTCCATTGGAATAGACCCCTAGGTGTCGAAAAAGCAGTAAACGGCTTGGCGTGTTCGGATAGTGGAACTTGCCAATATCCCTTAGACAAATCAAGTTTAGTGAAGAAATGAGATTTCGATAGTCTTGTAAGTAGCTCTTCTAGTAAAGGCATAGGTTCAGCATCAAATTTCGTCACTTGATTCAATTTGCAATAATCAACGCAAAGACGTATGTTATTGTCTTTTTTCCGTACAATAACCATCGGCGAAGAATATGCTGATGTGGATGGTTCAATTATTTTTAAATCTATCATCTCATCCAACTCTTTCTCAACCTGTGCTTGAAAATGTATCGGGATAGGATACGGTCTGACCCTTATAGGATTATGGTCAGTAAGAATAATGTCATGTTCAATGACATCAGTTTGACCAGGAATGTCAGTAAGGACATCCTGAAATTGTTGTAACATAGTAGAAACTTGTTTCTGTTCTCCTGGAGATAATTCGGGAGAAATCGCAACATCTTTCCATGATTCATTAGAATGAAGTGGAATCATCGGAAAAGGCAAATTCACATCCGAGAAACTCGTTTCCTCATCCTGTATTACTTACAGAGATGAGTAATGCCCATGTTGGACTGGAGAATCGTCCGTTGCCTGGAAAACAGGTTGTAAATAATCCGGACGTTCATGGAATTCCGTGAGCATGTTGATGTGGAAGGTTTTATGCTTTCCATCAATATCGACAATATAGTCGACATCGGAAACTTTTGATATTACATCATATGGACCTTTCCAAGAAATAAGAAGTCTGTTTTCCCTACAAGGTAGCAAGACAAATGCTTTGTCTCCTGGACAAAGTTGTCGCAAGCATCTCTTCTTATTGGCAAATTCCCTTGCCTTCTGTTTCGCAAATTCAGAAGAAGCAGTTGCCAATTTGCATGCTTCAATAATCTTGTGTCTAAGCGCAATGACATATTCGTAAGAGGATTTTGTGTCATCGACAATATTATAAGCAGTTATGAGATCATGAAGTAAGGACATAGGACCTCGCGGTTTCGCGCCAAAGACAAGCTCAAAGGGAGAAAATCCTGTATGTTCGTTGGCGACCTCTCTATATGCAAAGAGAGCCGCGGGTAAAACTCTGTCCCAATCCTGAGGATGATCTTCAGTTATCTTACCTAATAGGTTTTTGAGAGTCCTATTCAGACGTTCTACCATCCCATTGGACATAGGATGATAAATACTACTTAAAGATCTCTCTATCTTAAGAGTCGACATTACTTGAGACATAGTATCCGATATGAGTTGGGTACCATGGTCCGATAATATTTCTGCTGGAAATCCCAGACGAGAAAATATTAACCAAAGAGCATCTGCAATATCAGCAGTAGTTATGCTCTTTAGAGGAACAGCCTCTGGCCAACGTGTGCACATGTCAACACACGTCAAGATAAATTGGTGTCCTCTAGCAGACTTT
Organism: Oreohelix idahoensis; assembly: GCA_024509875.1. Taxonomy (NCBI): domain Eukaryota; kingdom Metazoa; phylum Mollusca; class Gastropoda; order Stylommatophora; family Oreohelicidae; genus Oreohelix; species Oreohelix idahoensis. The sequence goes on from JAMPIV010010773.1 coordinate 266,080, forward strand.
ATTTTAAATGGACCGATGATGTCTATCGCCATCTTTTGAAATGGTCGAATTGGAATATCTGCAGCCTGAATAGGTGCAGCATGGCGTGGACCTTTGGATTTATTTTCTTGACATACCTTACAAGATCGACAATAGATCCGTATGTCCTTGTTCACAAAAGGCCAAAAGAAAGACGCAAGAACTCTAGATTTAGTACGGGAAAAACCCATATGCCCAGCACACTGAGAATCATGAGCGTGCTGTAAGATTTTAACTCCCATATTTTTGGGCACTAGAATTTGAGAATGAGCGGACTTAGCGGAGTCTTGTACCATACGCACAAGTACGCCATTCTTCATCGTAATCCAAGATTTACGATTTGTGTCTTTATTCGGATCACCTTTTGTTGCTAGCGTAAAGAATTTTTTAAGAGTAGGATCATCTTCCTGCTGTTTCATAAATGAATCACGAGAAATTACCAAGGGATCATCTTGGATCTGCGCATCATTATCTTCAGAAGGCGAAGATTGCGGCATGTTAAGAGCTTGAGCCCTAGTAACTACTGCATTAGCAGTTTGCATATTCCTATTTTCCCAATCAATAATTTGTTGCGGAGTGCATTCTTTCACTCCATGAATGCGACCGATTATAAGATCAGCGATCGGATTCGGGAGAAGACATACGTGCACATCTCCTGTAAAGAAGGGAGTAGCAATGTTAACAATGGCAGTAGAGTATTTCCCCATACTGGCCACCACTGTAGAATACTGTTGTTTTACTGGCCACTACTGTAGAGTAGTGCGTCGTACTGCGATGATGATACCAGGCATGCTCCAGTCTACCCAGCTGTGCTGTAAATGGGTAACTCACTCTAATCCTGAGTTAGGGAAGGCAAAGACAGCGAGGCAGTGTCTGCTATGGGACTACTGTCGAGTAATCGTTCCCCAGGTGGTGCTGGTGGTCATCACTGTAAAGGGTAGCGTATTCTTCCTGCTCGTTACACATGAGACAGGCAAGTACAACAAAGGTCAACTCGACCGACGCACACACTCTTATGCAAGTCAAAGATGTTAGGAACCGCTGTTGACGTTTCTATGCTTTTAATAATGACGCACACACTTGGACAGCACGGAATACAGTCATGAGTATGTTGACATAGCAAATCATTAGGTAGTAGAATAGTAGTACATATTTCATGCAGCATTCAATATTAAATAGTCATTCAATGTTCTGGCGGGCTATTGCCATATCCCCTAACTGACTGAACGCATCAGTGGGTATGTGTGTAAAAATACAAAGAGTTCACTGGACGAACCTTTTCTTTGGCTAAGTTCTCCAGCTGTATATGTCACATATTTAAAAACCACGGTAGGGGTTTTAATCTTAATGAGATCTCCGTGCCACTGTCTGAATAGTAAGATTCATGATCCGTTCTCTGGACAGTGATCCATAATGATGACAGGAATACAAAATGGCTTCCTTCCCTGAGTTTTCGCTCACTCGCCCAGCGGGAGGATAATCATAAGCCAGAATTAATTCATAACTTGTATATATAGACTTTCCTAGAGTTTCCATACAGTCCCTTAGTCAGAAGGTTGCTTCATGAAGACATAAGCGCTGATGGAACCTGTCATCTTCATCAATCTATATTTCAACGACCAACGATGCTCGATAATACGATGTTTCATCTAGGTCTAACCATAAGGAGATCATCAAAGAAAAAAGGGTCTGGCTTTACCTGGAGTCCGAATCTAAACATAATGAAATACATGAGAAGAGTCTCTGACATAACACTCTCGCAGAGACATTCCTTCCTTATGGAAAAATCATCCACAAAATCACTTTTAGCCTCTAACAGGACCAGCCCTAGAAAACACACACCCGGCCATTACGACCAGCTTCTTCGGAACTCACTACAACTCTCTAGGACAACGGATACCTCCGCCAGAGTTCGGTATAGTGCGACCTTAGCATACGAAGATATACAATATAGGACTGAATCTTCTTGTACTAGACAAGTAATACACATAAATTCAGGCCATAAACATATTGAACAAGATCAATCTATTTTCTGGCCCTAACAAACGAGAACTGACATGACTTCCATATTCATACGCCGAATCAATATCAAGAGAGATCATCCATATAATCAAACGTATAAATCAATCATGGATTATCTCGCTTTCCCAAGGGAAGCATTTTCGTACACAATTAAATACAAATATATATTTTCCCTATTAAATAGACATATCGTATATTTGTAATCTGTGCATTCAAAAATATGCATGCAACAGCGAGCCATATAAATAAACATGTACAATAATAGGACATATTCCACAGTAAGTCCAGTGATTATGTGGAGTAGACAACAAACAATACATTATACATGCAAGAAATTTTGCCCGTCAAAACAGTGACGGGATAAGAATTAAAGCCAACATTTTTAAACATTCAGCAGCTGCTGCATATTTAGAAGTATGAGAAGTGGGAACAGGTAAATACAGTGTAATTTGACTCATTATTTAACATATATTTTTGGGGGGTAATTGTACGGTTATCGTTAACAGTTCTGCCTCAGTATGCTTTTGTCTTGAATATTCAAGGTGTTTCAAAATTATGCATACACATTTTAAAAATGTATATTTCATGAACAATATGCATAATTTTAATTTTCTTTATCACATTTTAAAGCTAAGAGATAGAGAATTTTTTCATAATAACATAAATTTAGTTTAAACGATTAGCATGAATAAATAAGCGACATCTTTCACCAACTGATCTACAAATCTTTTAGAATTGTCCTTCTTTCTTCAAAACTTATTTGAGTATTATCCGTCACTTTTTATGAATCTGAAAAATAAAATTACTCGATTATCAACAACAACAAAAAAACTGTGTATCTTTTAGCTTCAAGGTGCGATAATGTAAATTAAAATTGCGTATGTTGTTCATGAAATATAAATTTTCAAGTGTGTACACATAATTTTGAAACATCTTGTATACTTTAAGATTTTCTGGGTTCCTACCTCGCGTAAAGAATTCAAGACTAATCGACAAATAAGAGAAGACTCTAGGCAGAAATATGTCTCCGACTGAAAAAAGAAGAATCGGTCATTCCTACGAATGCAAAACAAGGAATACTACAGGCGCTCACTTGGGTTCCTGAGGGTAAGCGGAAAAAAGGAAACCAAAAGAAACATCAATAATAAGAGAAGGAAGAACGTTGGGCCTAAATAATGTGCAAGAGCTAAGAGGAGTGGCGTCACAACGAACAACCTGGAGAGCACTGGTTTCTGCCTTATGCGCCGTGTTTGGCGCTTAAAGAATTTATTATTATTATTACCTCGCGTAAGCACTACATTCAGTATACCCGTGAGAAAAGAAGCTTCTGGTAGGTATACGCTTAAACGATCAAATGACTGTTCCTATGCTCCGTTGATTGTCACGGTTAACCGCTAAAATCCCATTAAACTGGCGACGTTTCAAGATGACACGAAAGATGGTATCGCTTGGCTCTAAACTGATGCGTGGAATGAAAACTTGTCCACATTAACTAAGGTCTAATTTGTTTGTTGGCTTTTTTTTTTTTTTTTGCGCATTTTTAAAATTCAACCCTTTGTCTTTAGTTTTAAAAAAGAATGTTAAAGTTAAACAAACGACATGGAAAGGTATTGGGCGGCTCTTTTATTATGAAACTAAATTATTAAACTTTTCCATTATTTCTTGACGGGTTACTTGCGAAGAGATCTGTGAAATCCAAATAAAGTAGATTATTGACCTCAATACAGGATGATTCAAATGGGTGTTCAAAATAGCTTTAATTCAAAGAACAGTACAAGCACGCCGTTCCGGTATTTTCCCGAAAAGTTGGTGCAAATGTTTTTAAAACACTGACCATTGCACCGTGAAAAGATTGATAGTCATGCATGTTCTTCAAATGGGTGTTCAAGACAGTTTTAACTCAATGCACTGTGCAATGCGCGCAGTTTCCGTATTTCCCCAGAAAGCTGTTGCAATTGTTTGAAACGGACGTTACCACAAAAACAAAAAAAATATTGGGACGATGTGTTACACAGTTCACTACTGTACATCAAAAGATGTCTTACTTCATGGCTCGGAAATATGACGCCTTATGAAGAATACCACGTTCAAATCAGCTAGAGTTTAAAGTAAACAACGTGCATTTGGATACGACACACCCTTGGGAAACAATATATCAAAATTAACAAACAATTCCTTGACTGAAAACCACAGATACAGAAGAGTGAATATCAAAGAGAATCAGAAGAAACACCGCAGAAAAAGAAGGATGCTAAACCAACAGAAATCTCTTGGGCAGAGATAACGAAGAGGGCTTAAAATAGAAATCGCTGGAAAGCAATAAATGCAACTCTATATTCCACATGGAATGAAAAGGAAAGATGGATGGATTATGAGGAGTAGGAGTAGGACTATATTTAACTTCGTAAATGAAACAAATGTACATGGTTACAAAAAATAAAAATAAAGTTATTATTTCGTATGTCAAGGGATTCTACATGAGAAGTGCTAGGTCATGTAAACAATGCAGACACGATACTAAAAAATAGTGACAGACACTCATAGCTGTGGAGTCGAAGTGGTGGAGTCGGTAATTTGTTAGTGGAGTCGGTAAATATGTCCCGACTCCGAATTTTACGAGACTTAAGCCAAGGCAGATCAACGTTTATTCCATGCAAGGGATGGGGCGGTTTAAAAAATTTGAAATAACATTTTAAAGTAGCAGAACTCCTAAAACCACTTTCGTGTTAAAGTACATCATTTTTACATATTGTACACAAATTCCAGTTGCTTCTGGTCATAAATAAAGTTTTTATCACAACTGGAAATGTGTTGGCACATTTATAAAAAGAACATAAGAAATTAAAATAAACTGTATGTGCTGTCAATTTTCCAGTCTATTTTGCCTCATGGTGTTTGGCAAAGCAGTCATTTATGTGCAGGTCTGGGTGATTTGTTATTCTGTATTACTGTATGAATGAATGAATAGTTTAAAATGTAGTCTACGAAAGCCACTTATTCATTTATTCCCACACATACCATACTTATACATATAACTCCATTTAAGAGCATAATTTTATGCTATATTACTAGTTTAAAAAAACTGTAGTCGGAGTCGGACTTCTAAATTTCCAAAGTCGGAGTCGGAAAATTTGTTGGCCGACTCCACAACCCTGCAGACACTACTGAATAAAGGAGGCAACTGTCTGAAAACTTCTCTTCCTCCCTCCCTCTCTCTCTCTCTCTCTGTGCCTGTCTGTCTCTCTTTTCTCCCTCCATGCCTCTCTTCTCTCTCCCTCCCTCCCTCTCTCTCTCTCTCTCTCTCTCTCTGTCTGACCACAGCTTTACAAGTGGCGGCCATGACGGCAGGGTGTTGCGTTGCCAATTCGTTTCTAATTGAATACAACAGTGACTTTGCCGTTCCTGGTGGAACCTAATGCAATATGACAGAGATCTAAATTTGGAAACTTTCTAGAACTCTGTACTTCGGACCAGACAAGTAGTGCCAAAATTAACGTTTCTAAAATATACTGACAATGGACAACGATTGGCTGTCAAATCAAAAATTGTAAGTGCTTAAAACATGGCTGTCCCGTGTAATTCCTGGGAGTTTCTGAGGAAACAAGGACAGAACAGGATTACTGCTTCCTCTGGTAGTCTAATCTTCCAGCTGAGAGCAGGTTATGCCCCCGTCAATAAACATTTAAATAGAATAGACCCACTACGTGAACCAAACTGTAGGCACTGCCACCACAATGAGGAATCAGTTGAACACCTACTATTACAGTACCCAAGACTAACTGACCTGCGACACCAGCTACTCCCATCGCACCCAACCATCCACAATACACTCTACACATCATCACAACAACTGAGGAAGACTTGCACCTTTGTCAGAGAGGCAATGGGCTGTCAAGAGCTACCTGCTCACAGTTAAAAGGATTATATCATCATCATCATCATCATTATCATCATCTGGTATGTGGTAACAGGCGGCTAATTTGAGGTTGTTCATGAGTCTGGCACCGTCATCATGTAAAACAAATCCTTACAGAAACCACCACTACAAGAGCGCATAAATGCTTTGATGCAAGCTTCCTGCAAGGGGACCAGCTACAGTAGTAGATCCATGCTCCATAAGGAGCGAAATGTGAAATGAATGAAAACATGACAGTATCTTTAAGATATTTAGAAATAAGACACAACCGACGTATGCTTACTACTATAACAAACATAGAAGACACCACGCCAAGATACCGACCTCTATAAGACTTATAAAAGTAGACAGATTACCAAGATCAGATACGGTGAAGAGAAACTGTGACTGCGCCTCTTTAAAAAAAAGGGGGGAAGGGATGGAACAAAAGAAGAAAATAAATAAAAAGAAACAATTTTTAACGAGTAATAATATTGTATATCAAACTCGAAGATCCAAACAGCCACTTGTGTTATTTTCATCACATAATTTGTATTTACAAATGTCTCGCACAATTAATAAAGTTCGTTATAACATGTACCGGGTTACTGGCTGTGGTTTTTTCTTTCCTATCAATATCTCATTACACGGAATCATCCAACAAAAATTTCTTGCAAAAGTTTTTTGTTTATTTTTGTTCAAGCGACATCCAAGGAAGCGCAAACACAGGGGCGCGGTAAACAGTTTAGCAATCCCCCTGAAGTCTGCTGCTTTAATTCACAATATCCTCTTTGAGGAGAATCTTTCCCCTAGATTTGGGGCAGGAAGGAAGATTAGTCTACAACCTAAAAAAAAAAAATGTCACAGAAAATGGAAGAACGGTGCATCATCAACGTTATTATTATTGTCCATTTCGCTCCTTACTCAGCCACCACTTCAGAGGGTCCGTCCTCTCGCAGGAAGCTTGCACCTAAGAAACCCGATACATGTTATAACGAACTTTATTAATTGTGCCAGACATTTGCAAATACCCATTATATAAATAACACAAGTGGCTGAATGGATCTTCGGGTTTGATATAGAATATTATTCCTAGTTAAATATTGTTTCTTTATACTTATTTTATTCTTTTGTTCCCTCCTTTTTTGTTGTTTGGGGGGGGGGGGGGGGGGGGGGGGGGGGGGGGGGGTGGGGGGGGTTGCAATGACAGTTTCTCTTCGCGCTATCTGATCTTGGTAGCTTCACATGTTCGCCTGCGGCTGTAGTTTCTGCACTAATTTGTTTTACACGACGATGTTGTAAGCCTCGTGCACAATCTCGTATTTGGTCGCCTTGTACGACATGCTTAAGTCAACAGTGGTCATATTCTTTCTTTGTCTCATCAGAGGAACCCAAGGAACGACACCGGACAAGAAATGATGCATAAAATCTCTCCTAGATGATGGTTCAGAAACACAGCAAGCCACCAAGAATTTCGTATCCAAGATGATGACATTCACCTGCAGATTCTCATCTACGCCCTCCGTACCAGATGCCACATGAAACGACACAGTCCGATGGAAGAAAAGAAGACAAGAAGAATATCGCTAGAAATTAAAAAGATGTAAGTGGAGAAGATTAAGACATACACTCCTGAAGACACAGTCAGGTAGTTTAGCTAGGCATGCCCTAGAATGGAGTTCACAGGGGAGGAGAAGAGTTGACAGGCTAATGAGAACCTGGAGAAAAACGGTAGAAGAGGAAGCCAAAGCAACTGGGACCTCAAGGGCAGAACGGGAGAAGACGGCATGAAATAGAAAACTGGATTCATTCATTCATTACAAATCAGCTCCCCAAGGAACATTAGGCCTCCAACAAATGTATGCCAAGTCCTTCCGTCGCGTACCATCAGCTCAAGGTCTTTCCGTGTCTTTCTCAACACTTTCACTGCTGTCTTCATCTCTCCTCTCTCTGTTTGTTTGTTTTTTTTTTTGGTCAACATCTGCTTCTCTTACCCTGGGGATTCCAATCTAGAGAGAGAGAAACATACAGACAAGACAGGACATGACGGACGGACATAGATAGATAGATAGATAGATAGATAGATAGATAGATAGATAGATAGATAGATAGATAGATAGATAGATAGATAGATAGATAGATAGATAGATAGAGACAGGCAGGCAAGCAGGCGGACGGACGGACAGACAGACATACAGACAGATAGGTGGGTAGGTAAATTGGGGCGGGGGGTGCGGGGGAGAGAGAGAGAGAGAGAGAGAGAGAGAGAGAGAGAGAGAGAGAGAGAGAGAGAGAGAGAGAGAGAGAGAGAGAGAGAGACGTACAGTAAAACTACCAATAGAGTTCTCTATCCAGTAGAATCAACAGGCTACAAGTCGATTCCATAATGTAGTTTGGTACAGATAAAACATGCACGATTATGATTCAATAACCAAAAGAGACACTGTAATAAAATTTTGTCTTACAGTTCGCGTTCCGCCTGCAAAGTTACCTGGCAACTTTATAAGGAAGAAGATTAAGAAAGAAAAACTAAAGGTATTACAAAAAGTAGTCTGAACTGACTGCCCTGTAATTAAATACAGTATCAAGTTTGAACATACTGCCTCGCATTTAGAAATTAGTATAAACAGACAGCATTATCTAATTAAATTGAGAAAACAATATTATTGATATGAGAACGTAGCAAGTCTGAAAAACAATTTCACACATTTGTGATCTTAAAACATGTGTTGAAATAAACGATTCAAAACGCTTCACACCCCAGTGCTTTCACATCCGAGATTCACTTTTGTTCGTCTCCACTTTCAATTTAACAAAAGGCACGGGCTTAAAGTGCGTTTCAGCAAATGCATAGCGCAACCGAATAAATAAACAGACTGAATTCAGCCTTTTTGAAACTGTGATCAATCTTCCAGACATGCGCAAACCTTCAACCAGATCTCTCCAGCGTTCCATGCCCTGGGTTGTCTATGCCAGTTCCATCAGTGGTTTCCATTATTTCCGCCTCAAACAAAGTGACTGTGAGTATCTTTTCTTTTTTTTTCTTTTTTTTCTATTTCACAGAGAATTATCGTCCTAAGATTCCTCTTCTTGTCAGAAGTCGTCTTCCTACTGGAAGTAGATTGGATTATGACAACCACATCAATTACTAGAAAAGAAAACACAATCTACATTCTCATTGCATAATTCCCCTTACTTTAAAATGCTTGTTTTAATGAACTTATTTCCACCTTGTTTTAATTGTGTTTGTTACTGTATAATATTGGTGTTAATGATCCGCGAGTGGTGGAAGAAGATAATGTTGATGTTACGCTGAGGAAGGCAATCAGCTTGTGGTCGGGCTTACGGATGGCCGACAAGTGTGTAGATATGTATCTCTGCATACGCGAATGTTAAGGGTACTTTCATCTAGACAGACTGAAATCACACACCACAGCAAAACGTAGGAGTCAGGGAATGTTGGAACTCCTGGTAACGTTATACAGTTTAATACGACAAACTCACGTGAACATCATGGGACGACATTTCATAACAAGTCATGGAGTATCAACAGTTCACAATATACTCATACAGAATCAGGTATAAGATATCCATAGAACATTCGCTTCAATAAACAGTACATAGCAAGCCGTTATATCCAAGGCTTTGAATAGCAGATACAATATCTCTCGATCTTCACTTCAATAAACAGTACATAAGCAAGCCATTATATCCAAGGCTTTGAATAGCTGATACAATATCTCTCAATCTTTACATCAATAAACAGTACATTAGCAAGCCATTATATCCAAGGCTTTGAATAGCAGATACAATATCTCTCAATCTTCACTTCAATAAAGTAAATTCTGCAATTATCAAATATTCCCTTTCACAAAAATCTCTGGTACACACTAGCGAAATGGATAACGTCCATTCCGAAGCTCTGCCAGAAACGTACTGTCCCGAGATTTCCATCTCAGTAAAACTCAGTAAAAAATCCCCTGCGCGGGCTAACCGCGAGAGACTAACGCTGAGCTTAACCGCCACCCCCAAACTCTCGCTAGGAACATTCGGACAGTTTCTTTATCATATTTTTAAAAACAAACTAGCAACTAGACAGTTGAGCTATGGCTATGTTCAAAAATTACTGAGCAAAAGCCCCCAACTAAACAACTCATCTCATCACTAAAAGCGTGCTTACTAGCGTGTGTACAAAAATCCGACCCGTACATACAAGTCTTTAACACATAACTCCCATTAATAAAAAATATGACTTAACAATGGGCTTGGTCAATACTGGTTAAATCTTGAACGATTAAAATGTACCAAGAAAGGGAGGCATGCAAAGTTTCATTTCTCAATGTTGAGTAGATCCTAGAGATTTTAGCGTGAAATATTGGAAACGAGACAAATATATAAAGCTCAGGTGAAGTTAAATAAAAGTGATTTAAAAAAAAAAAAAAAAACGTTTCAAATAACCAACGCCTTGGCATAGTTGGGAGGGGGGGTGTGTCCTGTGGGGAAAATTGTAACAAATGGAACTGTAAAAGCAAGCCGAGTTAAAAGTACATGGTGAATATGACACTTAGGACAAACATAATGCTTCGCACAAGTTTGTATGAAAATTATAATACTGTAAGACCGATAGCATTCCAGAAATAGAAAGTGACAAAAGGTTCTGGTGTCAAGTTTTACAAAAGAACGAACGAACGAACGAATTTTATTTTCAAAGGGTTGAGACTTGGGCACGCAGGCCCGTCTGACATTCTGCCCTTCCTTTCTCTCACCTTTCATACTGAAATAAAGAAATAAATGGATATATATATATATATTATATATATATATATATATATATATATATATATATATATATATAATATATATATATATATATATATATATATATATATATATATATATATATATATATATATATATATTTATATACTGAAGCACATTAAAAACGCACCACCTGTATAATCCAGGAACAGAGTGTGAAATGTAAATATAAGTGTTTACAAGTTTACATATTTGGAATCTTTATTCATTTTCCTATGAATCCATGCTGGTCATTAATTTGTACATTTGACTGTTATGAAATTCATTGCATTCTGTGCAGGCAAGGGAGAAAACCAAAAATGCAACCAATAAAAAAATTTATTCACACTATCCTCAGTATCTGGTATGTCCACCGTGTGCTTGCAAACAAGCTTGGCAGCGGATACGCATGGAACGCACAAGTCTCTGAAGGAAATTCCGGGGAATCAAGTCCCATTCACGTGTAAGAGCAGCTTCGAGCTGTTGCAGATTAGCTGGAGAACCTTGCCTGTAGACTCTGCGTCCAAGCTCGTCCCACAGATGTTCTATAGGAGACATGTCTGGTAATAGGGCAGGCCAATCAATCGTCACAATGTTCTGCTGCTGTAGATATTGCTGCGTAATGCATGCGGTGTGCGCACGTGCGTTATCCTGCTGGAGAAGCTGCAAGTCTGGATAATTTGTGAACGCAGGAGCAACCAATGCATCCAGAACCTCATCTCGATATGTCACAGCATTAACATTTCCACGGAAGACGTGAAGAGGCAAGCGATGGTGAAAACTGAATCCTCCCCAAATGTGAATACTGCCACCACCAAATCGGTTGTGCTGACAAACACAGCAATCTGCAAAGCGCTCTCCACACCGTCGCCAAATCCGCATACGCCCATCAGCAAAGGATATGTTGAATCTGCTCTCGTCTGTGAATAGGACAGCATTCCACTGCAGTCTAGTCCATCTGACATGTTGCTCTGCCCATTGCAGGCGCTGCTGACGATGTCTGTGAGTCAAGTTTGGCCCAACATAAGGTCGTCTTGCAGTAAGGCCTGTATCTCTGAGTCGTCGTATGACTGTCATTCGAGAGACTTGCCCACGTCTACCCACTATTGCTCTTGCTGTTTGACTTGCCGGGAGAGAACGATTCCTTATGTGACTCTGCACAATATGACGATCTTGCGCAGGGGTAGTAACTCGTGGTTGGCCACTCCGAAGTCTATCCCGGGCACTGCCAGTGGTTCCGTAACGTTCATTGAGACGTACAATAGTGCTGTGGCGGCAATTCATCCTTCTGGCAAGTGCCCGCGAGCTCATTCCGGTCTCCAACATACCAATGGCTCGTTGGCGGTCGTTTTCAGATAGTCGTAGCATTTCAAGCACATGTACTGGGTGTTTTGTCTCAACGGCCTTTTTATACCGAGTATACTGCCACAACGCGTACACATTTTCAGGGTCATAGCTGTTGGGAATCGTGTTGCACGTGTAACTTTCATTGTTTTCATGTTGTCTGTACACAAACCCGTGGGTTGAATCATGCACTTTCCATTCCCGCAGCCATTCGGTCTCTACCTCATGACAAACACGGGGAAAGTCCATTCCCACACTTATTTTTTCCAGCTTCTCGGCATCAGTATATATAATAGTGGTGCGTTTTTAATGTGCTTCAGTATATATATATATAACACATGAAAATTGAGACGTTTCATTATTATTGTTGTTGTTCCAGATACAGAAAAACAGCAATGGAAATATTTCTAACGACATTTTCATTCAAGCATCATCACTCGAGTCTCTAATGTCTCCCACAACGCGTAACAGCCATTCTTGTTGCCCACAACGCACTCAGTGCCATTGCCTTGTTTTGTCAGGTCCAGACGCTTACATTCAGAAATAAATCTTCGTTCCAAAGTAAAAACAGACAATCCTCCCCCTACGCTGAATCAATCATAATAATAATAAATAATGACATTTAACAAGGAATAAACCAATCAGGATCCAGCGGTTTCAGTTTCCCTAAAGCTGTGAGGTCAAGAACAATATAAGGCCAAAAGGAATCAGTGGATACACGTTCGATACGAATGTCGGCTGCAGAAACAAATATTATATCTTGATTAGCTGCGTTTCACGACATTAATACTTCTTTAATTCAGCCCCGACTCTCTTATTATTTACATCCCTGGTCATAGATGATGGGAAAGTGCAAATACGATCTAGTTATCTTGCAGAATGCGGGGAAAGATGTAATATTATTGTCAACGCATATTTACATTTAAAACACTGATACATTACAGACTTCATTCATTCGTTTATTTTTCTTTTCATCATCAGCCGTGGCAGAGAGTGCAGAACTTGGGCCAATGGTATGGCAGAGCTGGAAATTGATCAAATGATACATGATCATGCTGGAAATGATGATGCCATTGTGTATACTGTTGAGTATGTAAACCGTGGTGAGAAATCAGGGTGGGGCTTCTCTCCTAGAGTAAAGGGCAGAATCGTCACTGAACTTAGCGGGGCTTACATGATAACAACCTCCAGCATGAGAATGGAGGTAGAGGCAGCTACTGCGGCCTTAAGGTGGCTGTCTGAAACTTCAAGGACAGTTATTGTGTCAGACTTTCAGTCCATGCTTCGGAAGGTCCTAAATGGAACTGGTGTGGATCTACTGTCCTGGTCATGCAGGAGTACGCGGCAATTAAAGAGCTGACAGACTAGCTTCAAGAATATCCATAGAAGTTACATTGGATATGGATGAAGGTGAGATACTGAGGACAATTAACGATTAATGATCGCCTATTACAGAATGACACTGCAATCAATGAATCATCAAGGCTAAGATTATCGGCATTTGGCATCAAACGTAAGACCAGCAGGGATGGACGTATGAGAGGATGCATCCGGTGTGTATACAACCAGCGCACAACTGGAACAATTAAAACTCTTACTTTCGACATTTTCTAAGGGAGACTGAGCGCCTATGGGTTTGCCCGGAGTGCAACGACGTCGATTCTGATCTACAATAAAAATAAAAAAATTTTCTTTTCCCGGCGGGTCGCTGACAAGACAAAAAAAGAACCGGCCTACCCTGCTCCGTCGGGCAAGTTGTAAGCGCCCATGCGACCGATATGTGGTTATACATGGGACTGGCAACCTCATTATATAAAACTAATTTTAAACTGAACCCACCCCTGCAAGAGTTACAGGAATCCCTTGATGCAGGTTGGACAGGGTCCCGTGCTACAGAAAGAGCGAAAAGAGAAGTGATAATTGCTATGGTGGAACAAAATAAAATGCCGATCCAAAACAGGTTGACCCTTCTTCCAATAGGCCCCAAAGTCAATTTTTTTTTTAAAATGAATGAAGATAGACAGAAAAAGGCAAATTCGCGGTTAAAGAATAGAGTAGAGCTATTAACGCCAGCTATCTTGATCAAGTATCGTCTGAGTACATAGACAACTGCCAGGCAGACTTGCGAACACTAGACAACAATGTCAGAGGACGTAACACTCTCCCAGTTGTCTTCCCATTGAAAATGGAACTTCTTGGCTAGCGAGCTTTTCCCTGCTCAATTCTCCTCCGTGACCGGTTTCAAAATGGGAATGGTCGGTGATAACACAGACATCTAGCTACAGTCAACAGCGAAACCCTGGGTAATCCTGAACTTGAAATATTCCCACCCTCAGATAAAGTTCAATTACGGGTTATATTCGTCTATCATCATCTTCATTATTTCCCTTTTAGCTCCTCATGGAGCATGGAGCCACCACTGTAGCTAGTCTCTGCGCAAAAAAAAAAACATGCGCCCAAGCATTCATGTGCTCTGTAGCAATATTTCTGCACGATGACGTTGTCAGCCACACGTACAATTTCATATTAGTATTAGTCACCGCTTATCTTCTACTGAACCCACCACTACAAGAGTATACGAATGCCTTGATGCAGATTGTGAGATGGTTCCATGCTCCATAAAGAGTGAAAAGGGAAGTGATGGTGGAACAAAGTATCAGACGATACTTAATCAAGTTAGTTGGCGTTAATAGCTCTAGTCTATACTTTAACGGCGAATTTGCCTTTTTCTGTTTATCTTCATTTTTTTTTTTAAATTGATTTTGTGGCCCAGTGGAAGGAGGTCCAACCTGTGTTGGAGGGGGTTTTTGTTCCTCTGCCTGAGTAAGTAGTACTCATATTCTTTATTGGTCTCCATAGAAACCTCCGCGTCGTACACGACGCATAATGACAATAGATTCAATGAAGTCCACGAATATATTATTTCCATTTACCTCGTATCTCTGTAAATATTCACCAGCTCTCTACATGTGTATCCTTCAGTTCTGTTCCCTTCTTTCCTCGGAATCTAAACAACAATCCGAAATCCGAAGGATAATTTTTCAAAATTTCAACAGCTTTCAAAACAGACTTTTTTTAAAAAAAATTAAAAACAGTTTTATCCCTCTGTTATAACCTGCGACTTGCAAAATGTGGAGTTTAAATCAGCAGTACCAGTAGTACGTAATATAAAAACAGTTGGAGAGTTAGATAATATCAAAATAAGAATACAAAAAGCTAAAGGAACTTTCGTTGTTTCTGCAAATACAGGGAGATCAAAAGAAATCAGGTTCAACAAAATAATAATAATTTTCAACTCTTCTCTTGTTCCACTCAGACGTCAACTTGAATATATTCAAAGAAAGCAGTTGTCAGCTTGAGGCTGTTAACATGTCCGTAGAGCTTTTCCAGGAATGGCACTGGTGATGGCCATATGCACTTTCTCTGTTCCTCATATGTTGGGCACCTTTGAAGCAGATGTTCAGTAGTCATTTTATCGGTGCCGCAGTTACACTCATCAGTAGTTCCTACCTTTAACTTGTTGAATAGATGGTATCCCAATCTGTTGTGATGTGTGCGAAGTCTGAAGATTATCACTTGTTCACTTCCACTGAGCTGGTAATAGGCATCTTTTTTTTTTTTTTTTTTTGTGTGTGTGTGTGGACTAGATGCTCTGCTTCCCACTTTCTCCTGTATCTGCTCTTGATAAAACTCTTGACTTTTTCATAAGTTATGCTTGAGCCAAGTTGAGGTAGCTTGTCCTCTTTCCTTGGGGTAACTTTCCAGAGTTCCATATTAGTGCTAAATGGGAAAAATCTATATTTGGATGAATACCCAAACGACCTAGGCATTACCTTTGACCGCCGCTTGACTTGGAAAACGCAGACTGAAGGAAATAGAACAAGAGAAAAGCAGAGAATGGCAACCATGAAAAAACTTGTTGGCATGGGTTGGTGAGCGGATAACAGAGCACTAAAAAAACTATACACTGGGCGAGTGAGACTAGTCCTATAATATAGCATTGCAGCGTGGTCAACAGCAGCTAAGCCAAACTTTGACAAAATAAATAGAACCCAAAACCAAGCAACGAGAATCCCAACGGGGGGCACGAAGTTAACGCCCATTAAAGAGTTGGAAAAAACATTACATACCTGCAGCCAACGGAAGACAGAAAAAATACCAGAGCCCAGCAACAAGCCGAGAAATTCAGGAGGCTGATAGACCACTCAATGTACCAGAGAATAAATGGACTTGAAAGGAGAACATTGAAGCGAAGCAATTCTGTAGAAAGTCTAAAAACAAAGATGAGAGCAAACCCGATCAATGCAATATCACCAGCTACGCCCATCTACGCTGCACACAAGCTACCAGTTTGGAAACAGCGCTTCCCTGAAATGATAGAAAACACTCCAGGTATTGAGAGACAGAACTGCCAGAATTAAACAGAAAGAAGTCGTAACCACAAAATACATAGAGAAACATTACCAAAGACACACCTGGATCCATGCATACACAGATGGATAACAATAAATGCAACAGAAGATGGAGATGGAGGAGCATTTCTATGCTTAAGCAATGGCACACAAAAATCTTTCAGTCGCAACAGGAAAATTATCAAGTACCTTCAGGGCAGAGGCCTTAAAAACTGCAGCATAAGTCTTAATGACAGTAGAAAGCTCAGAGAGACACGTAGCTATCTTCTCAGATGCGCTGTCAGTAATTGCAACGCTAAAGAATTAAAATAATGCCGGCCTGGATGACCTAAGAGTAACACTTCATAAACTATGTCAGCAATTCAAAAGAGTTGTGATACAGTGGATCCCTTCTCACTGCAATATCCTCAGAAATGAAGAGGCTGACAGAATTTTCAATTAAAATTTCAAGTCAGTCCTATCGTATGGCTCTGAAACATGGAGAGAACAACCAAAACGCTACTGACTTTCATAACCTGCTGCTTGCATAGAGAAGAAGTATTGAAGTATGAAGAAGTATGACAAGATCACTAATGTGGAACTGACGACAATAACCAGAAAAGTACCAGTGGAACAAAAGATGAGAAGAAGACGCTGCAGATGAATAGGACAAACACTGAGGAAACTTTGTTGAAAACATTACCATACAGTCCATGTTCTGGGATCCCCAGGGTCAGAGAGGTACAGGAAGACCAAAAAACTCCATGGAGAGAAGGGCTGGAGACAGACATGAAGGAAATGAAGAAGACATGGAAAGACTTTTAGCTGATGGCACAGGACAGAAAGACTTGGCATAAATTTGTTGAAGGCCTTTGCTCCTTGGGGAGTTGAAAGGTGATGAATGAATGATGAACAAGTAGTAAATCAATAAATGACGCTGACATTAGTTTACTGAGTTTGCTGTAAGATCCCATTGCTGTTTTGAAGTCATCACGATCGGCACTTATTAATATGTGGTCAGGGACATATAAGTTGGCTGATGATGATGATGATGGCATGACTACTATTTCATACTTCAATTCTCTAGTGATTATGATGATCGTATATTGGATTCGTATCACTACCCTAACAGTAGGCAGGTGTTACGACAACAGTTCACAACAGACAAGCAATGAATGATCTCGATGAACGATGACTGACTTTACTCCGACAGCAGTAGCAAATACCGGTGAACTTTATTTACATAAAATAAAGTGGCGAATGTGAAATGATGAGCCCAACTTTCACCTAAGGTTGGCAGTTTGGTACAGCAACAATTTCGATTCAATTATGTGTACACATATCTTGCTCTCTGTTCATTCATGCTGCTTTAGTAGTTCTAGTTGTCTCTATTTTGCTATGGTGGTCACGACTTAGCGACACTGTCTCTTGCCCTCAGAATAACTCATAAAAACTGTCATTTGTGATATATAGGCGATCGAGCGACTGTGGAATAGTTATAATCTTTTCTGTCACCACAGAAGCAAGCCAACTCATTTGGACTTATTCCCCGATGATAACTCTCGATTGCGCAAATCACTTATAAAGTACAACTTGTACACACACTTGGGAGAGAGCATATTCTACTGAACTTACGCTAAACGCGTCTCGAATCTGACTGCCCTAAACTACTCGTCGATTTACCATTACGACTATTTTCGAAACTTCTAGATCAAAGTTTGTCTCAAAACAGTTCATTCAAAAACAACTTTTCCGTGCGTGCAATTTATTTTCGCGCAGTCGAACTCACTTAAAAAAATAGAACCAAAACTTTAGTCAGCACTTTTCTCTCAAGGGGCGTAAAACACTACTGTTGATCCCTACTGCAATGGATTATCGCCCTTTGATATTAAACTTATGAGTCACGGATTTTCGCCCTTTGATTTACATTTCTAAGTCCGTTAATTTCCCTTATGCAAATTTTAGAAACCGGATTTCTGACATTCGAACTCCCTGTTACAAATAGATCGAGTTAGATATGTAAGTTCTGTGCTGCGGTGCTGGCACTCAGTCAATTTTAACAAGTGTTATAAACAATGTTTTCGATAAAAAATACTCGCTGAAAGTACAATATCCAGATACTGCCGTAGGGGAGTGAAATGTTACAGACTTCATTATACTATGTACAGCATCAAAATGTGGGGTGAGTAGTTCACTTCCTCGCTGCCTTTTCCTTCCCTAGCTCAAGAGCAAAGTCAGATAGCCATTTAGGTAGACAGGAGCGTGATGATACTGTAAATTGAACCCGGCACCTTTGCCGCAAGAGACCAGCGCTCTAGCCACTCTGTTTATTATAGTACCTTCTATTATTCATGTCACTGGTATTTCCTTCAGCCCGGGAATAAAACCGTGTCTGATATGTTTATCAACATCTAGCAATAGTTTTTCTGGACTTCAAAGACATATTCTCGTCTGGCAATTTCTGCCGCTTCCAGCGCAAACACTACCACTGATTTGAGCTCGGAGGTTGCGCCCCCCCCCCCCCCTGTCCACGTTTTCTCCGTTCTCTTTTCTTTCACATGACAGATGCTCCAAGCCAATTTTCCACTGACTCCCATTCCGTTATTCCTTTCTGCAGCACGTCCACTGTCTCGTCTCCTGTAATCTTTATATCATCTCTAGGTTAATCTTATAGATCTTTCATAGATTATATATTTCTGGCTTCTATTTTTATAGAACAATCTTCATTCCTTGTCTTTTGGTTAGTCTGATTCTTTATCGCATGACCTTTCTGTTAAACCCCGCACTGTTGACACAGACAAACATTGAGACAGTGATTGGCAAACTGTTTCCCCCCCCCCCCCCCCCCCCCCCTTCTTTCAAAACCAGCTCTCGTGCGACTTTTAATGCCCAGTATGGAAAATATTGATTACTGACCACAAAAGCATTCCAAGTGCGAAAACATCAATGATAAAACGAAGAGGAAAAACACAAGTTTGAACCAAGTACAATCAACAAAATATTGAATGTGGTAGGGAGAGGAAGGCGATAGATAACCATACAACTCAAATTCTAGTAATCTTCACATACTGCAGGTAAACTTCCACACGGCCACTAAAATATAGATTGTTATTGACGTTTGATTTTTCTGTTATCTTGGACTCGTAACTGAAAACATATTTACTGCGTGTATCGCGCTGTCGATTTGGATGCATAAAGGAATTTGGGTTTTTATTCCGTTGGAAGATATGTCGCAAGACACTATTAAAAGAATATCGATCTTCATCTTCTCCATCTGTTTCTCCATTGTCATTACCGGCTATATAACCCTTCTTGTATTCAGTTCCTTGCGTGAGAAGAAGACGCTGGCGATGGGCAGGGCAAAGACTAAGGAAACCTGCTGATAGCAGTCCTTTTTTTCTAGAATTCTCATGGTTACAGAAGTACAGGGATACCTAAAAACACAATGAGAAAAAGAACTGGAGATAGAAATTAACGACACAAATAAGATGGAAAAATCTTGAGCGGATGACACTGGACAGAAGAACTTGGCATGAATATGCTGAAGGCCAATGATGATGACCACGATGATGACGATTCAACACCATCTTCTTATTAATTACCTTCTTCTTACTTCTTAGATCCTTAGCCACCGACCGTCAAAGCAGTAAGTGGCCATCACGCCTAGTGGCGTCTTGTAGGGCAACAACAAATTGATTCCACTTTGCTCGATCGGTTGCCATCCTTCGTACAGTGCCCCAACTCTGGTTCATTCTTTGCATCTCAGCCTCCACAGTCCTCCGCCAGGTTGTTTTTGGTCGGCCTCTCTTTCGTTTTCCTTCAGGGTTCCAAAGCATAGCTGTTCTTGTGATGGCATCGGGGTCTCTTCTGAAGACATGGCCAAACCAGCTCCAGCGTCTGCCAGCTATGATGATGTGCATGTCCTCCTGCTTGCTCCGAGTAAGCAGATCTTGGTTTTATTAATTACCATCATCGCCTTATTTTCCGTCAATTTCTTTTTCATTCTCTTCTTCGTCAGTATAATTCATCATCACCAGCAACCTCACTATTTTTATTACTTTAATAACACTAGTCTGTTTCTTATCCTTTATAAGATTATGGGGAGGGCCAACTTTACAAAACAATGGTGAAATAAACTAATGTAATAGGGACATTCTTACTAAGACCCAGTGAAATAAAATAAAGTAATTCGGAATTTCTAAGAAAGAGTGAAAGAATAAAGTAATATAAAAGTTCATACTTACACAGTGAAAAAAATTAAGTAACAGGGAAATTCTTACTAAGACGTAAAAGTACACAGCTAATTAAATTTTGAACCTACAAATTTGTTCACTGTATTTCCAATGGAAAACCCCAAGATTAGCTTACTGAAATTAACTTTATTCATGAACATTATAAGATAGAAAGCCATCTTGTCTTTGAAGTGAAGTTAACTTTCGGTCAAATATTTTGTTTTAATTGTCAACCACTCTGATGGTGGGACTGCAGATAGTAGATCATGCGGCAAAGATAAAAGTTACATAGAAGCTGGATTTATTTAATATACTGTACTCTGAAACAGACATGATTTTATCAAGGTGGATCTGTAGAGAGCTGAGTGTTTTTAAAGTAGATCCCTACAGCTCCTGTGTTGTCTACCCCAGGTAAAGAGGGATTGAAAATTCACTTAATATTTTTTACATTTGTATATCCTTACTTCTATCAACTGGATATAAACGAAAAAAATGTCTAATCAATTAGCATTAACTGCCATTTTTCAAATGCATTCTTTTCTATTTTTTTTTTCTGAAATTCCCAGAAACAAAATAACAGAAAATAAAATCTAAAATAGCCAATAAACTGACGTTACAGGACACAGCTAAAACTGCAGCCCGCAATAACATCATGTGCTAAAATAAACTGGATCTCACGGTGGGTTCAATTTTAAAGTGACAACATTAATTGTCTTAATTTTGACATTTGTTTCATATAAATTAGTTGGATAAGAATGAGGAAATAACAATTTTAAAAATAGGAAGCGACTTTTGTAATGATCCTGTCGTCAAAGATAAACCAGATACCCACATGTACCGCCGGAATCGGTAAACATGTCAAACATAACGATGCAACCAAGTTTTGTTGTTGTATGTTCTGACAGACATCACATCCATCTCCTGTTCCGCTAAACAAACAAACATTGTGGATAGTAGTATCATAGATTGAATTCTGGTTATTTTTCCGCGCGAGGGCGGACAGTTTGTTTGATCGATGCCCAAGCATTTGTTTCACTTGCAGCGAATTCTTACATCATGCGTTATGTGAGTGTATGTGTGCGAATTTATGTGTATGTATATGTGCATGTATGTTTGTGTGACTGTATGTGAATGGGCAGGAACGGATGATTGTATGATAGCATTCTTTTTGTTTTAGTTTGTGGCTGGTAAAGGTGGTGACGGTGGAGATCAACTTTGACCGCTGAAGTTGTAATGTGTTTGATACGACGGTTGTTGTCGTCGTTGTGGACGTACTCTTTCACACTCCGCCGTCATGGTACAACCTAATTAAAACTGTAGATATTCGCCAGTAGGTCCAGGGGCAATTATTTAGGTCCCGTCACCAGTGTTGCCACAGCTGGGTATTTTTTACTAGATCTGGGTTTTTTGGCTTCCGTCTGGGTATCTGGTTTTCCAAATCTGCATTAATCTGGGTATATTTGACAATTGACATTTACAATGTATGTATATACTGTGCACTGAGCATTATACATTATATTTATATTATAATTAAATGTAAAAAATTATGTGCTACATATTTTTTTATTCCACTTAAATTTAATTCCTGTTTTTAACCACATATGTGCTACATATTTTTTATTCCACTTAAATTTAATTCCTGTTTTTAACCACATCAATGACATTGTTTTTTTACTCGTTTACATCAACTATCTATTTCCTGTTATTCTGTTAATGGCTGTCATCTACAATACTGTCATTATTGGGATGTGTTTTAAAGTATTCTTTTTAAATTTTAGACTTAAGCAGATAAACAGCATTTTTTTTTTTTTTTTGTTAATATAAGATCATAAAATGAGCGATGATGAAGGTACAATAGGTAGTTGTAGCAGCATGACGACACACACGCCACCACGTAAAAAAAGTGAAGCCATGGTATCAGTAGGCTTTTTGTGCGGAATGGCTAACTGACAGCGAACTGAAGGATTGGATAAAGCCGGACTCTGGCAATCGCTATGCTGCGAATTGTAGGGTCTGTACCTGTACATTAACTAACGCCAACAAAACAGCTTTATTGACACATAAAAGCACACAGAAGCACATGAAAAACTTCGAAGCCAAAAACAAAACTCTGAACATTAACAAGTTTTTCATCAAACCAAAAGAGCCCTGTCTCCAAGACAAAATTGCTAAAGCGGAGATACTGTTGTCGGCTTTCATGGCAGAACATAATACTCCGTTTTTGCAAGCTGATCATTCGGTTGATTGTTGCAAGCAGATGTTTCCAGACAGCATAATTGCTCAAAAAATATCACTGAAGCGCACTAAGGCTGCCTATGTGATGCAGTATGGTATTGCTCATTTTGAGTGGCTTGAAGTTATAAACATTTGCAGAAATCAGAAATTTTCTATAATCGTTGATGAGAGTACTGATGTCCCTACGAATCAGATGTTGGCAGTCGTTGTGCAATTCTGTGACACAAAAACAAGAAAAGTAGTGGATTCACTGTTAGACCTCATTGAGGTGGAGGGTGGGACTGCTCTTGGCATGTTTACAGCTGTTAAGAAATTGTTGAACACGTATGCAATCCCGCTTAGTAACGTCATTGGTTTTGCTGCAGACAACTGTGCCACTATAATAGGGACTGCAAGTGGTTTACAGGCACAGCTGAAGAAAGAGATTCCACGTCTTTGTTCTCGGCTGTGTTTGTTATTCATTTGCACTTTGCGCAAATGCTGCCAGCAACCACCTACCATCTTGGCTTGAAATTTTCATAAAGAATGTCTGCTTCTATTTTTCGCGTAGTAGTAAAAGAAATCTCCAGTTCCAGTTAATACAAGATGTAGTTCAGGCCCAGAAACATAAAGTGTTGAAGCTGTGTGAAACATGCTGGCTGTCCCGTGAAGCAGTCACTGGGAGGAACCTTGAACAATGGGATGCTCTGCACTTGTATTTCCAATCCGAAGCTTCAGTGGACAACGTCGACAGTGCGGGACAAATCCTGCAGACGATGAACATTGTTGGCACGAAGCACATGCTTTCTATTTGTCGGCTACATACTGGATAAAGTTTACGTCATGAACATCGAATTCTAGTCCGAGAACTTCCGTCTTCACAAAGTGTACACGAGTGTAACAAGAGAGTGTCGTTTTCTTCTCAGTAGGTTTATTAGGCAGGAAGTATTGCAGCATGAGCATCGCACTCTTGCCGACATTGATCCTTCGGATGTACAGGTGCACAAGAAACTGAATTACATTGAGCTGGGTGGACGATGTAAAACGCAGTTAATCCGACAACCGTTAGGAGATAAAGAAGTCCAGTTTCGCAAGGATGTATTGGCATACCTGATTTAACTTTGCACTCAAATACGACGCAGATTCCCACTTGGACAAAACAGTGTTCTGGCGCAAATGCAGCTGTTGGATCCAAAGCAAGCTCTTGAGATCAACAAACCTTCTGTCATTCTATTAGCAGCGCAGTTCCCAACAGTTGTTTCAGAAGAGAGCCTTGATCGTCTGTCTGATCAATGGCGAGAACTGGCATCGTACCGAAAAGATCTTGGACATCTGGTGGATGAGGATCCGCCCGTATTCTGGCTGGGACTGCAACAAGTAACAGATGCTAATAACCAGAAGAAATCTGATGTTTTGGCTGACCTCGTGTGCACGCTTATGGCACTACCTCACTCCTCAGCATGCGTCGAAAGAGTGTTTTCAAAGGTTAATTTAGTTAAAACTAAACAAACCAACAAGCTTTTGTGTGAAACAGTTTCCAATCGAATACTAGCCAAGCAAGCAGTTGCCAAAGATGGAGTTTGCCATAAGTTTAATCCTAGTAAAAGCGTGGTTGAAGATGTGCGTGACGGACGTTGTCGGCAGAGATATGGAACTCCACAATCAAGATTCCACGTTGTCAATTCATGCATATGACCTTGACAAAGGAGAAGTTGTCGACAGGGATGGCGAGTCGCTGACAAGTGACAATTTTCAACAGTAACAGGTTACAACTAACATTTTATATTTGATTTGAGGAACATTTTGTTAATGTAAGCATGTTACTGTTAACATATCTCATTTTCAAGAGTTCATATATTCGGGTGTTAATAAAAATCATTTTTATATAATTGTCAATTTTTGGTAATAAAAAATAAAATAAAAATGAAAAAATAAATAAAAATTGGTAGCACACAGCTTATTTGTGCTAAAGTTGCACTAAAAGATTGTGTAAGCATCGTCTATCCCATGTATTTGAGGCATAAAATAATCCGGGTATTTCTGGGTTTTTTAAGAAGAAAATCTGGGTTTATCTCGAGAACTTGAGTGGCAACCTTGCCCGTCACTGTAGGATTTAAAATATCGGAGGACGGTGCAGACCAACAACAAAATGCCCTAGATTTTAGAAAATGAAACAGTACAGATCATAACTATATAGAGCACGCAAAAAATACAGAACAACGCACTTAGGACCGACTGCTGGAATCAAACTGAATCCGATAATTCTAACTGTGAGGCAAGTCGAATGAGTCAAAATTCCTTCCTTCTCTATGTCATCTGAGAGTGGACTCTCACAGTTGAGTCCCCATCTCAGGACTTTTTACGTGACTATCTGACCGCCCGACTGTCTGCCCTTGGGTTCCGTATGCGCTTTTTTTTTAATCCGCCCTTAGTCCACACAACCACTCGTTATTCGTTACTTCGGGCGGTCACCATTTTTATCTTGAGGATATATCATTCCACTCTCAGCTGTCTCAATGTCTGCCTAGGTGGTCGTTGTCTCTTTTTTTTCGACTCTTTCACTCGAATATGGGCCTATGTGTCCTGTTTCTTTCATGCCCGAAATGCTACCAAAGACAGTGGCCGCTTCCTTCTCTCCGGCGCTAATTGTAAGGGCCGCCTATGATAACTCCTGTTTCTAAACTGTTGTGTTAATGTCAGTACGCAATTCCAGGTCTAATTATTTGTCAGCTCCAAGCCACCTGCGTTTACTTTTCTTTTTTTTTTAAATACTATGTCATCCACCGAGGGTTGCCAGCTTGGAAAGTGCTTGAACTATACATTATTTTCCGTAATGTCGCTTACCGAGTAATTCTTAAGCTAATCTCGGTCTACTGTTAAACTGTTCTCAATTTCTGTTGGGTTTATCGAACATGTAGTTGGCTTTGTACTGTTCTATCTTTCGTCGCCGGATTTTGTCTCATTTCCTTATTGTGACAGAGTATGTAAATATATTTGCATGTATCAACACGTTTTTGCTTCCACCTGTTTCCCACCTCTCTTTGCTTTTTAATATCCACGTTTCTTTAACGCAGAAGGCATGCGCTTCGATATCTGTCGAACTCAAATTGTAGCCACGCCTATTTTCTTGTTCTCTGTCTTACAGGCACTAGTAAGGTTTACTAATATACCTATTAGTCAGTCCTGAGCCATTAACTGTATTTATCACGCGAACGATTGGGCAATCGCTGAAATATTGACAGATCAGAGAACGAGTCGTCTAATTTTAAAATCAAGGGCAATAAGTTAAGACGTACGTTTTCGGTAATTACTCTGGTCAGGGGGAATTAATCTCAGGAAAGGGGAGATAATCAACAGTTACCCCCAACCCCCCTCATCCGTTCGTTCGTGAACGTAATTAGCTACAGACCAGACGAGATCAAAAAGACTAGTTGCTCGTTGGAGACGTCTACGGTCGGCATAAGTGTAAAAATAAGCTTTGATTCAGCATTCGACCGAAGAATTTCCCAAAATCTAAGCGAAGGCGTGAAATCTAGCAAGTGATAGCGATTTTCTGACCATTTAATATATATATATATACTCCAGCTTTTCAAACTCAGTTTATCTAGTACCCACAGAATTTTCAGACGTCTAGCTTCGAATTCTAGATCCATTATACCAGTGGAATTTCTTAGTTTTCTGATTGGAGATAGTCATATTTCTGTGTTGCGGTAAATATTATACTAGTATTTTTGAGTGATTTAATTGTTAAGTTCGTCATTATATTTCACTAGGATTTACTGTGTTAAATTGGCTAGCAGATTAAATATATACAGCTAATATTTTCCAGCTGTAACATAAATTTAATTAATTGCTAGTAACCAGAAAGAGATATTTTAATTGACGAGTAAATGCACTAGGCAAGGTATACCGACGATATATATATTTATCTTCTATCCATCATGTGTCAATTTTGTAAATGATTAGAATTTATTTCACGGGTTAATAAGACCGATAAGATAAGCTTCTCATGTGTGTTTCTAATAAAATCTTATAACCGAATGGATAATAAATTATAACGTTGTGCGGGTTAGGATAGATATGGATATTGTGATTAAATGTTTGTATTTTCTTCCTGAAATATAGTACGGGTCACAAACCTAAAACTACCAGCGGCCTAAGCCTACGCCTAAACCTGAATCTGAGAATAACGGATCTAAGTCTAACAGCACAAAAAGAACATTCTTATATAAATATCGGGTCTTCAAGGTTGACCTGTTTGGCCTCTTGTTTACACCCAGAAAGAGACAGAGTACCAACAAAAAGAATTAAGAATAAAGTGTAACTGGACCTATAGCTATCCAGATTTCTTGTTTCCAATTTTCATATACATTCAGCCCGTTGGGCAAAATAATCAAACATTAACATTTCCCCGACTATCGACCATTTGTGGTGTGACAAGGAATTTTTATACTGAGAGAAGTTACATACCTGACATTCCTTTATGTATTGGAATCCCAATCTACTGATACTGTGAGCACTGTTAATTTTCTTACCTGGACTAATTAATGTGACATAAACAGAAATCCTAATAACAGTAACGAAGTAAACGTTACCCGAAGAAGAGGATTTAATCAGTCTTTGAGGAGCTGGGGTTTATTTTGCCAAAAATAATACTGGATTTGCTGTGTGTATCCTAAAGATTGTTCCAGACGTTGCTAATCAACAATTAGGTAAGAACGAATGAACGTGGCCACGGGTTTGTCTGGAGATAGAGAAAGAAGGAATGAGTAATTCATTTTAACGTATAAGCTTTGTACTCACTTTGTTTTTGCTTTTTTTCTTTTAGTTTGCTAGTGCTGTTATTATATTTTTCAGAATAGATTCATTAGAACTTTGTTCTTTACAGTATAGTCAAATTCTATACCATAGTGCTAATCTTTAGACCTTTTGGGGGTTAATACCTTCTTCTAACAGGATCTTGTCTCAACAGAGGGAATTACACTTACGGGTCTATTTCTTTTATTATTTCTGTAGCATATATTTTTGTATTTTTCTATCTTGATATTAAATGTTGTACGGTTCTTTATGATAAATAAACTGAACATAAAAACTTAATTACCTGTGTCGGTCAGCTCGGCCCAATATCCCTACTCCATTAATATAGTTTCACGTTTGTGCGTCTAATTGTCGTCACTTATCTGTGTGTGTGTGTAAGTGAGTGGTTGATATATATATATTAATATATACAGGAAGGAAACTGTCTGATCAATAAGTTTCAGTCGTAAACGATTGGCTGGAATAGAGTATCTTCTCAAAATCCAGGGACAGACTCTACCTTTCACCATTTAACTCGTGAAACCTATTTCTTTACATTATCTCTCACTGAGTACCACCTGTTCTAGTTCTATTCAGACAGGACCAAAAATCGATCATAATTACCTATCAAAAATTTACGACACTTATTATGTCGTATAACTGTATAAGCCTTCAGACAAAGCCTACTGACTGAAGTATCATATATAAATATACTGTATATATATATATATATATATATATATATATATATATATATATATATATATATATATATATATATATATATATATATATATATATATATATATATATATATATATATATATATATATATATAAATAAAAAACCCTCTGTGGATGGGAAGGAGCGAAGCTCCTGACCGGGTTGGAAGGAAAGTCCTCAGGTTCCCCAGCCTCGCAATGACATGTCACTGGGCCGAAGGGCTGAAAGCCCAAGTGCCGCTGGTTTTAAAAAAAAGTGTGTGTGGTGTGTGTGTGTGTGTGTGTGTGCGCGTGCGTGCGTGCGTGCGTGTGTGCGCGCTCTAGCTGTAAGTACCCAGTGTTGCCCGGACTTCCTAGTGACGGTTTAGGAAACTTAGCAAAATGTACAAATCAAACTATGATACCTTGATATTCGTCCTGAAAATGGATTTTCTTGTAAGTTAATGACTGCTACTTTAAGGGACTATCCTTGGGCCTTGTCTACAGCAATTACAAATGCATGCCGCACAAATATTGTTATTTCTCATGACTCAACTGGGAGATCGATTTCATTCTGTTTCCGCGTTTTTGCAAGAAGCAAATTAATAAGACATATTAATGCACATCATGTCTTAAAAGCCAATGTGTTAAATTGAGTCTACATTACAAATCCGGTTTTAAAAATTAATTGTATTAAATTGCGGTCTTGAATAATTTGATTACTAACTATATCAGTTTTTTTTTCCTCTATATAAAATATTGATCTCTTTTGGTGAGTCACGCTCCCTCATCCTAGACACAGGGTCCTTCTGTTATATTTTATGGCGTATGTCGAAATGTAAAATACATTATGATCTGTTCCAGTATTTGTTTTTAAATAAAAACGTTTCTTTGTTTTGGCGAGGCGCAAGTTGCTCAACCTAGCATATGATTCGATGGTTACATTAGGGAGCATGTCCAAGCACTGAAAGACCTTACGGTGTGGGTAAAACGTATATTTTTTTGTATAGAAAATTTTGTCTCGTTTGGGCTAGCCGCGCCCAGTCTGTTTCAGTGTATAATAACCATAATACTTATCATATCTTAGAAATGTCAAATCCCGTTTTTAAAATTAATTTTATTAAATGTACATAGTCAATTAAAAAAACTGCTACACATAACTAAACTTTTTTTAAAATTTTGACTTAAAAGTATAAGTGTATAATTAACTATTTTAAATTGCGCTGGAAAATAATAAATATAGACGTTTTTACTTGCAAAAAGAAATAAATATTTTTATCACTGATTATTTCCCTTGATTTCTAACATGAAGTTATTTTCCTTGATTCAGCCCTTTAGCGTATATAAAAACCAATAACAACAATTTAATATTTTTTCAGGCAAAATCAATACCATCTGGTCAACAATAACTGTTCAGCATTACCCCTCATAACCTAAAGAGCAACTCTGTCAAAATTCATTAAGCAATAGTAAGGCATGCGGAATTGTATACGATATGTATGTGTTCTTCTTCTTCTTCTTCGTTCGCCCTGAAAAGGACGGTGGTTGCGTTGTGTCTGTTTCCAACGTAGTTGTGATATCTGCACCTTTCGGTCGACACATCCGACTTCTGCACGGCATTTTTTAGGACCGGGTTTGCCTTCCCATTGCGATCCGTACTCGCTCAGCCAGCCTGCATTGCTGCAGACTGTTTCCAGGACCACCACGTGGAGGTGGAGCACGGTCTTGACCAGCTCTGGTTCGCTGGTCCTGACGCAGGCAGTCAAGCTATGAGTCGCTGACTGCGGTCTCTATTGCTGCGTCTTGAGGTCCCATGTATGTGTTCAAGGATTTTCACTTATATATATATATATATATATATATATATATATATATATATATATATATATATATATATATATATATATATATATATATATATATATATATATATATATATATATATATATATATATATATATATGCATATGTGTGTGCATATTTGTAATTGTATGTGTGTATAAATATATATACACACACATATATTTGACTACCGAGAACTAGAGATGGCTACTGTGTGTGTGTGTCGAAACAATGCTTCGAAACAGCGCTGAGTCCGAAAGATCCGAAACACAGCCTGCTTCTTGTTTCGAAACAGTTTCAGTTCCTGTCTGCCTCGCTGTTTTGCAAAGAGGCACACTGTCTCACTGTCTCACCTTCCGTGGGCATTTATAAAATTTGAGTCAAGCGTCCGGGACATTAGTCGTTCATAGATAGTATGGAAGATCAAACAAGTCATAATTTTTTATTTTTTTTTATAATTCCTCAGGACTGAAAGAGGCTTACTACTACAGTACTAGATGTCTGCTCCGTTTGAGTTGAATCATTGTCGCTGACTGTACCTATTCTAGTTTTATATAATGTGTCATTATTACTATTATTATTATTGTTGTTTTTTTATTATTTTCACATATACTGCAGCTATCATCATATCTCCGTTTTATTTCATCATAATGAAGACTTGTGTAAAAATATTGAATTGTGGTCACACGAAATTCCATAGATTTTCACACACGCCAGTCCAAGCAGACAGCACGTTTTCAAGAAAAACGGCGGAGATTGTCTCATACAGTTCATGTATACTGTCTATTGCTTGAGACTTGTCCCGACACGGGCAAAAGTGCCGTTGTGCCATTGTGTCGAAACAGTGTGTCGATACAGTTTAAATAACTGTGCTGAATGTCTCGGTACAGCGGAGTGTGTCGATTTGCCCATCTCTACCGAGAACGCATTGGCATAATGTTTAATGCCACAGGATTTAACCGTGTATCGGATATAATTTATCAGACAAAACATCTCAAGTATCAGAGCCCTAAAAGATCAGAAATGAGATCAATGGTTGTAAACTACCTTTATTAAATAGGAGTATGACGATTGGACGCACATAAGTCCGATATTAATCGCCTTTGCTAACGACATCATCAGTAAATGTTCACGTCGAGCTCATCCCGAATAAACATAAATGACTCAACTGAAAGCACATGCCTTAAAAGGTAAACAGATCCAAACTTAAGTTTCCTCGGTGTAAATTAGCCTTAAAATGCGCAACTTTCACGTGCGTATTGCTTAATACTGTGAACAAGTAAAATATCTACACTAACGTGGATAATAAAATAGCAATCACAGCTGAAGGATTGAAGTGGTATGATAAGATCAATGATGTGGAAGATGAGAAAAAGACGATGGTGGTGGATGAAACTCGTTGACAGCATTACCATGCAGTTCTTGGTGTTGAGTACCCAGGATTACAGAAGCAGGGGTTAACCGAAAAACACATGGAGAAGAGAACTGGCGACATATATGGAAATGAAGACACGAAAAGACCTGGAGCTGATGGAACTGGACAGGAAGATTTGGCATACGTTTGTTTAATACCTACGCCCCTCAGGGAGTTAAAGGGTGGTAAATCACAACTGGCACCGTAAAAAAAATAGCCGTATGCTAAAGGAAACACGAAAACTTACACAAATAAGGACGCAGACTCCCCCCCCCCCCCCCCCCCCCCCCCCAACTCACCCGTTAATTAACATCTGTGTGGACCACATCAACCTAGTGACGTCTAAAATATTTGATCAGGCACAATGAACTTCTTCTCATGAGAATTGCGTGATCTGGACACTGGACGCTCAGACTCGGCAACTGTTACTACATATTCGCATTTCTAGCTGGCAAACCTGAAAAGTCGTTGGTCGACCAATATTATAAATCAAAAATAAACAATGTAACGTAATAGCGTAAATGATTAATAATAGCGACAAATTTAAATTATAGCTAGTTGCCATGTAGATGAATTTTACGTAAATGTAGATAACTGATACCGACCAGGCAATCTTATCATGTAACACAAATCACTACAGAAGTCACCGCTGCATGAGTACATGCCTTGATGAAAGCTTCCTGCAAGGGGCCCAACTGCAGTTGTGGCTTCACACTACTTAAAGATCGATAAGGGGCATTTATATGATGATGGTGTCGGTAAAGAGGGCGCCTCAATGTGCCTAACTATCTGAAAAGACGCAGTAACTCTATTACTAAAATCCAAAGTCTCAGCAAGCAACCAAAGTCATTGTCCGTTAGTACAAAGAAATAGATTTCAAGTTTGTCGAAGCGCGATACTGTTAAGATTAAACAGAAAAAAAATTAAAAAAAACAAATACGGAACTACTAACTTTACTAAAACCGTGAAGTAAAACGATACCCGACTTAATATTTCAAATATGTGGGTACATGGCAAGTAAACAGGAAAAAAAAAACATTTAACAAAATATCTTAGCAAAAACAAACTAAAAATTTGTGTGTGTAAGTGATGTCGGCGTCTGTGGCCTAATGGATATGAACGCAGTTTCATAATCCAGATATACCAGGTTCGAAGCCTGCTGCCGGCGGTTTGGTAGCAGATCGCTTTGTGTGGATTTTTAACAATGGTATAAGCGCCGTACCGTTCAGAAAGCAATGGCACACTACTGAATGAAAAAAATTGCCTAGAAAAATCACAAAACAGCCAATAAAAGCTGGGGTTGATTGCCACGTCCTGTAAAGGATAAGCAACTAACTAAGTGATGAGTTGTGAAATCAACTAATAAATTATATTTATACAGCGTTCGATTATTTTGAAATAATTAAGATTCGCGTCAGAGTATCGAATAATTCCAAATGCCATTTTCCTAAAAACTAATATAACGCCCCTATGATCTATTTCCGGAAGCGGTGATCACTTCTATGAATAAACCATTGCGCAGATATGGGAATTTCGTGTGAAACTAGCCGCTGCGTTTTATGAAGTTATACGAGAAACAAGCGGAAACTTTAGGTCATCATTATGAAAAGTCATTTCACACGAGCTGATGGCTCAGTAACAAAATCATGTGTCTTTTGTCTAGTCACAGTGAATAGCCGAATTCAATAAGTACAGTATACATGAAAATGAGCGCTGATGCTATCATGCGTATAGTGTATTTCGTGTAAACCCCATGAAAGATTCAATACATACATTAAACTTCATTCGGTTTTTTTTTCTTTTTAACCCCTTTAAATTTTGCTAAAAATCGTATTATGCATCCAATTATGTGCTTAGCCGTTAGAGAGGGGTTAGAACTCGTGGTGTTAGAACTCGTGGTAATAGGCTGGCAGTTAACAGAAGAAGTCCTTTGTAACCATGTTTTGCAAGAATACTCGTCAATGTTGCTATTGTCAGCTGTAATAAATGTGGGTATTCACAAACTACAGATTAATAATTAAACTGCAAGTGAAAATATAGCTGACAGTAGCTTTTTCGTCGTGTCCACAATATAAAGTCCTTGCTTCGTTCTATTTTAATACGCGTCATATGTAATATGTTTAATAATTATAAGCAATTGTGGTGGTGTAATTTGAGGAGAAGGACAGATTAGATGGAATGGAAGAATAAAAGATAATAATCTTTATTGTAATATTTATGATAGTCTACGAGTTCGAATGGAACTGGCTCTCCTCGGGAAATAGTCTACTAGAAATCCCTAATGCAAAGAGAATTCTGGCAACTTAACAGGATATTTTCTGGACGATAAATTCTTTTTCAGAAATCCTACAAAAGGACTATGTAAACTACATAAGGTTGAGAAAGGCTATGTGGTGTCAAGCCACATTAACTAAAATATCCCGACCAACTGTAAGTTAGTTTACTTATGGCTCGGCCCCCAGGGAGTAGATTTATGTTTAAACAAAAAAATACAGCCCACTGCCATCAATGGTACCTATACCTTGTAGCGGTATGGCAGCTTGTGTACCCTGACAATCCCCAGAGCTATGCCAGCGGGAGTTTTACTCCTGGTAGGTTCAACCAAGCTGGACTGGTCTGCGTGGGTAGGGGTCAGACAAAAGCTGGTACCCTGGTCCTCCAGGTTGGGGGTTTTAGCACAAGGCCGACACCCCTGTCTGTGTAAAAAATCGCACATGTTACGGAAACAGCAATAAATGAAAAAAACTTTGATGCGGGACGGACATCCGGAGTCTCAGGCTCGTATGACTGAC
The DNA here is from genome assembly GCA_024509875.1 of Oreohelix idahoensis. NCBI lineage: Eukaryota > Metazoa > Mollusca > Gastropoda > Stylommatophora > Oreohelicidae > Oreohelix > Oreohelix idahoensis. The sequence continues at coordinate 300,539 of JAMPIV010010773.1, forward strand.
AGTGGTGAAAGCCGAAAGGAAGCCACTGGCATGAAAACGGATGCCCAGACCGCAAAACACGAAACCAGAATTGGTTTTTGGAATGTCAGAACTATGAATGAGGCAGGAAAGCTGAGACAGATCACAGCAGAGATGAGGAATTACAAACTACATATCCTGGGAATAAGCGAGAGCAGATGGACAGGGATTGGGAGAATAAAAACAGCTACAGGGGAAACAGTACTGTATTCTGGTAGAGAGGATGGTCAGCACAACGAAGGTGTAGCCATTATCCTTAAGAAAGGAATGGAAAGGTGTCTACTGGAATGGAAACCCATTAACAACAGACTAATAAGAGCAAGACTGAGAGGGAGATTCACCAACACCACAATTATACAATGCTATGCACCAACAAACGACAGCGATGAAGAGATCAAGGACGAGTTCTATCTGCAACAGGTATCTCTAGAAAAAGGTTTTTTAAAATGGTATTAAAAACATTTGTACCCAGTTATGTACGAATCTTTTATCATAGTAATCGCGATGGAGACCTAAATGCGAAAGTTGGAACACACAATAATTATCAAACGAATCGAAAATGGATTTTGAGGGAATGTTACAGGGAAATGCGGCAGTCGGAACAGTAAATGAGAATGCCATCCATGGGACAAATTAATAAGCTAATCTGCAAAGATACCTTCCTTTAACAACCTGGTCATTGTGAGGAACACTTTTTCAACACAAAGAATGTGCACAAGTTAACAATGCCCGAGGGAATCACCAAACGGACGAGATGAACAGAGTAGGGCGCTGGAATTGATGAAGCAATAAATTTCCAGTTATGCAATAACACGGCCAGTTCTTGGAGATCGATGATAAACCAGATAGATGAAAATAAATTTCCACTTTTAATGATGAAAAATGGCAGATGGAGCAAATGTCACATCTCAAAGTATTGAACAAGTTCTCTGTGCTACTACAAGATCGTGAAAGATTCCATTCTTTGAGAAAGTAAGAGCGCAGATAGTGGGAAGCGATCATCACCTAGTAGTAGCAAGACTGAAGGTGTTCAAACTCCAGAGCTGGAACTGGGACCAGATTGCAGTCAAACAGATAAAAAAGATATGAAACATCACGAAAACTTAGCGGACCCCCTCACCAGAAAAGCGCTTCGTGGTCGACGTAAAGAGACGATATCTGATCATACCAAAAGCCAGGAAAGAAACAGAGACCGACGATGTCGACCAGAAATATTCAACACCATCTCAAAAATTATACATTTTATTAATTTTTATAAAGAAAGCAGCAAGTCATGCTTGGGATTCCAGGAAAGAAAGAGCCAAGACTGTATAACACCAGAAACGCTAAACACCATAGCGAAGAGAAAGGAAATGAAAAGAAAGAAAACAGAAGCTAAGTCTCCCAGGTTAAAGGCAATATATAGTGAACAGTACAGTCAGCTGGACAAGGAAGTAAAACGTCAAACCCGTGCTAACAAAAGGACATTTCTGGATGACCTTGCAAGACAGGCAGAAGAGGCAGCACTGAGAAATGAACAAAGCACAGTTTATAAAATAACTAAAGCTATCAGTGGAAAACGAGGTGCAAACAACATAACGTTAGTAAGAGACAAGCAAGGAAATCTCATCACCACAGCACAGGGGCAGCAAACAAGATGGGCAGAGCACTTCAGAGAAACACTGAATAAGGAACCACCAGAGACTCAGCTGAATGTTCCTGAGGCTGAAAGCGACTTAGACGTAAATACAGACATTCCACGGAAAGAAGAAATTATCACAGCTATCAAAGGGCTAAAAAATGGAAAAGCGCCTGGTCACGACAATCTAAACGCTGAGCTATTCAAGACAGACCCTGAACTAGCAGCAGAACTATTAGAACCACTATTTGCACAAGTCTGGGAAACTGAGACAACACCAACAGAGTGGAGTAAAGGAATAATTGTCAAATTGCCCAAGAAGGGCGACCTTGCAGACTGCAACAACTGGAGAGGAATTACCCTCCTCTCAGTTCCCAGCAAAATACTAGGCAGGATAATCATCCAGAGAATTTCAAAAGCAGTTGACCATAAACTGAGGAAAGAACAAGCGGGCTTCAGAAAGAATAGAAGATGTGCAGATCATATATTTGCCCTCAGGAACATTATAGAGCAGTGCTCAGAATGGCAGAGACAGCTGTACATTAACTTTGTTGATTTTGAAAAGGCTTTTGACAGCATACACAGGGACAGCCTATGGAAAATTCTGAGGGCTTATGGAATTCCCAGCCGCATTGTTTCCATTATAAAAAGCCTCTATTCTAACTTTACGTGCAGTGTTGGATCGAGTAATGTAACTTTCGAAGTGAAAACAGGAGTACGACAGGGATGCCCCTTATCAACAACATTATTTTTGACAGTCATAGATTGGGTGATGCGCCAGACAACAGAGGGCAGTCCAAGAGGAATTAGATGGACAACGTTTTCTACGCTGGAAGATTTGGAATATGCAGATGACATTGCACTACTCGCGCATTCACATCAACACATTCAAGACAAAACCGATAGACTGAATAAGTATGGCCAGCAGGTTGGCCTGAACATCAATTTGAAGAAGACAGAGGTCATGACACTAAATGTGGGCAATCCTGAGCCAATAACAGTAAGGAACCAGAAGTTAGAACAGACAGACACATTTACTTACCTAGGAAGCATAGTAACACCTGACGGCGGAACAAGCAAGGACATTAACAACAGAATGAATAAAGCGAGAACAGCCTTTGCTGTTCTCAACAACATTTGAAAGTCTTCCCAGTACAGCACAAACACCAAATTAAGACTGTATGAGAGCTGTGTACTTTCTGTGCTTCTCTAAGGTGCAGAATGTTGGAGAGTGACAGAGAAGGAAATGTCGAAACTGTCCTCCTTCCACACAATCTGCCTAAGGAAAATTCTCCGAATCTTTTGGCCAAACACCATCAGCAACCAAGAACTACTTATTCGGAGTAACCAGGAGGACATGCACACCATCATAGCTGGCAGACGCTGGAGTTGGGTTGGTCATGTCCTCAGAAGGGACCCTGATACCATCACAAGAACAGCTATGCTATGGACCCCCGAGGGAAAGCGAAAAAGAGGCCGACCAAAGACAACTTGGCGGAGAACTGTGGAAGCTGAGATGCAAAGAATGAATCACAGTTGGGGCACTGTACGAAGGATGGCCGCCGACCGAGCAAAGTGGAATCAATTTGTTGCTGCCCTACAGGACGCCACCAGGCGTGATGGCCGCTGACTGCTTTCACGGTTGGTGGTTAAGGATCAAAGAAGAAGAAGAAAATACAGCCCAAATAAAGTTAACAAGAAAAATAACAACAGACTCGGTTAAGTTGAATTTTTTTTTTTAAACAGTATAGATTCTCACATCTTATAATTTACATATAAATATGAAAAAATGTTGCTCTTCTGTTTACAAATAAAAAACAACTACTATGGTCATCATCTGAACTAGGAGATCCCTTCTATTGTTGTATTGCTGGCAGGGTTTATACTCAACTCTCCCAGGACTTTAGTAACTGCGGAGGTGATGTTTGTTCTGCCTCTCTTGGTTGGTTTGTCCCAGCACTTAGGTAGCATAAACAGGTCAATGGATTCAGAGGGTGGCAGAGTTTGCTTCCCTGGGCTCAGTGCGCATCACAGATACAGATGGAGTAAGTCAGCCCTGCTGAATACCTCTTCTGCTTATGGGACTATGACTCAGGTTTGAGCCTCTGGTATGGGATGTTTGGTAAGGAATGGGTTACTGGTTGAAAGTATATGGTTGGTAGAGCTAAACTGGGTTTTGGTATGGTCACCTGGTTTGTACCCTCAACTCGTAGCCTTGTTTTGTAGGGTAACCTGGTTTTGTAGGGTAACCTGGTTTGACTGGAGGATTACACAATTGAAGTCCCATTACTGGTTTTTCAAGAGTAATCATCTCCTATGTCTGATGGCCGATAGCGTCCATCTGAAATCAAATTAACACAATCATAACTAACATTCAGTAACAACGTGTTATATAGCATCTGTGAAAAACTCCTACTTAACTGACATTATAAGTGTATCTGGAGTTCACAACCTCTATCTGGCTGTCTGCTTATTTACAGCAGTGGTTTTCCTCATATGGGCAACGAGGTTCACAACTGTGATGGCTGGAGTTGTGGTCATCAAATGTTGGAGAACCACTGGTTCACAGTGTTCCCGTACAGCAGAATTTTCAGTTTGGGGTCATCGTCACCAATGGTTTTAGAACCACTGGGTTATAGTTTCCTGTGCTGCCGTAAAACCTTTTGGGGTACCATTGCTGCCAAGGCTTGAGAACCACTGATTTACATTCTTGCTCCTCGAGCAGTAAATCATTTGGAGGGTAGTCATGGTCTCAAGGGCTTGAGAACCGCTGACTTACATTTTGTCAGTCAAGTGGTAAATTCATTAAATGGCTAAATAATTGTAAACATTCTTAAAGGCCTGGTTCCTGTAGAAAATCTCATTCATATAACTGATAACAGCATAGTTCTTCTATCATCAAACATGGTATATGCATGGAAGTGCACTAAATAGCCTACATATTGAGAATATTCCATGAGAAAAGACTAATTTCCAATATGAGACAAAGGGATATGAAAATATGATTGAGAACACTCTTATCAAGTTTGAAAAGTCTTGACCAAAAATATGGAACATTATAAGAAATAGAAAGTACTAGGACCACTATGATACTTTCTGTTCTGCTTAGTTCAGTAATACAAATCCCAAAGTAACAATACAATTATACATGAACTATTTAACCCATGTCTTATTTCTGCAATGATGTGAGAAGAAGATCAGTGATTAATTATGACTTCAGTGAACTCATACCTTAGAAATGGTTGAGTAACATGTAAATATGCAAATAACAATTATTGTCACTGAAATGAAAATTGATTAAAAATATCTATATAGATCACTTACTCGCTCAAGGATTCACTACGGATTTTGCAAAGGCAACCCCGCTCCGGGGCCCATTTAGTTTCAGCTTCGAATGATAGTTACCGGACGAATGCCTTAAAATTCCCTCCAGCAATTTATGATGGCCTCTCCGGTGCAGTGGTGGATGACCTGTTGGTGGCATCGTTCCACCTGCACTCTCTCACACACGCGCACAAGTTTGTGTGGTTGTGCTGGTCACAGATATCCAATCTCTTCAATTAAACTGTGCAGGTGTAGGCAAAGTTCATTCCCCTTCCTTGATTTACGCGAGTCAACTCAGCGACAAACAAAGGGTCGACTTCCGGGCTGGTAGTACAAGGCGAATGGAATGTCCTCCCATGACCATTTCAGAATAATTTATCAGCCTGAGTCGTGGGGAATCACTAAGCTAGCGAGTACTGTTGTAATATAAGACTTGTAGAGGGAAAGATTTCTCATTATAGAATGGAAAAATTCTGAAGAAAAGGGTTTCATTTCTAAAGGAGAAGTTTGGAGAGGAATAAATATAATAGACAAAGAAAAAGTCGGTGAGAAAGTGGAACACTACACCAATCATACAATCGTGGGTATGAGGAAACACTATTGTTTTACTAATTATAACCAATCACACAACATGGGTCTGAGGTAACACTATTGTTTTAATAATTATAACCATGGTATGATGTAACCTATTGTTTTAATAATTATAGCCATGATATGACGTAACCTATTGTTTTCATAAATATAACCATGGTATGACGTAATCTATTGTTTTCATAATTATAACCATGATATGACATAACCTATTGTTTTAATAATTACAACCTTGGTATGACGTACCCTATTGTTTTAATAATTATAACCATGGTATGACGTAACCTAGTGTTTTAATAATTATAACCATGGTATGACGTAACCTATAGTTTTGATAATTATAACCACGGTATGAGATAACACTACTGTCTTAATAATTATAATCATGGTATGACGTAAACTATTGTTTTAATAATTATAACCTTAGTATGACGTAGCCTACTGCTTCAATAATTATAACCTTAGTGTGACGTAACCTATTGTTTTAATAATTATAACCATAGTTTGAGGTAACACTAATGTTTTAATAATTATAACCATGGTTTGATGTAACCTACTGTTTTAATAATTATAACCTTAGTGTGACGTAACCTATTGTTTTAATAATTATAACCATAGTTTGAGGTAACACAATTGTTTTAATAATTATAACCATGGTCTGATGTAACCTATTGTTTTAATAATTATAACCATGGTATGACGTAACATATTGTTTTAATAATTATAATCAATCACACAATTGTGCGCATGAGGTAACATTATTTTGTAATAATTATAACCAATCATGCAATCATGGGTACAAGTTAACACATTTTTTTAAATAATTATAACCAATCATACAATCCAATCATAGGATCCCGTTACACGCCCATTGAGGCACATTGGGAATATTGTGTTAGGCCCATATTTTCTTGACCATCGGCACACTAGGGGTGATGTGGTCAGCATCACGCCAGAATCCAATCATAGACGTGTTGAAATTCTTTCCAGTGTCAGAAGTGCAATAACTGATGTCTCATACAAATAATTACACATATACACAAAGGCAGTCACATGAGTCTATATAACGACAGAGGCAAAGACCCGTAAACATTATCATGGGTTTTTAAAATTATCATGGGGGTTTGTTTAAGGGAATACCAGTCTAAAAACTCGTATAAATGCGAACACGCCAAACCAATTCAAATTACAGCAATTTGAGGTTATTAAGTGTCAACATATGTGGTGTTGAATACCGTGATTTCCTTTCATTAGGGATAAGGTAAACCTTCAGCCTATGTATAACCCCTTTTTCACTGGAAGGATTAAGGTTCCTAATGACATAATGCAAGTAAGCTTTGTTCTAACACAGTTTATACTTGTGTTGCTTACTTCAGAAAGGGTCTATTGAATGAAACACCGAGAACAGCTAATTTAATACAAGGGAAATGAATAGTTGGTGTCTGATAATGAACAAACCCATGTAAAAGTGTTCAATTTAAAAAAAAATGATTTCATGCAAGAACTCTTTGTCAATGGAAGTAAACAAGAAGAGTTCTTCGTTGCAACTCACTTGCCAGTCCTAAGATAAGGAAGGGAGTCGTGGAGAATTATCAAACAAGCAGGAACGGCTATGGAGGCCACCCAGGTGCGGTTTTACATAAAAGTTTTAAGAATACCATGGATATCTAAAAAGAGTAATGAGGATGTCCTGAAAGAAATCAATGAGCAAAGGACATATAACTCACATTAGAAGGAAGCAATCCGCTTTCTTTGGGCATGTTGTGAGAAGAAGCAAGCTTAACTATATTGCGACAACAGGAAAGATTGAATGCAGAAAAAAACAAGAAACAGGAAAACACCGACGGAAAATACTGGACAGCCTCATGGCATAGAAAGAATTCAATAACAGAACTGATAAACAGTACAGGATACCGGAAGTTGTGGGCAGACATGATCACCTATGCCACCAGGCATGGTACTAGAAAAAGAAGAAGGTGACAACTGAGATACTCCCGACCAGCAAAACATTCAGAATAACAGCAACTGAAAGTCAAATCGTCTTTGTGGGAATATATCAGAGAAAACCAAATCAAATGTTAGCTGCAGTCAGGTATTCTAGCCATATCAAATGTTAGATGCAGATGTCTAGGACAGTAACCAAACCTAATCAAATATTAGAAACAGTTGCCCGGTCGGATATCCAAACCAAATCAAATGTTAGCAACAGTTACCTAGGCAGGTACCCAAACAAAATCATATGTCATAACAGCTGCCAGGACGGGTATGCAAACCAAATTAAATGTTAGCAACAGTTGCCTAGGTGGGTATCCAAACAAAATCAATGTTAGCAACAGCTGTCTACGCGGGTATCAAATTCGAGATATCATCAATTGAACTGTCAAGAATTTTTTCATCGTAATGTGAGCCTACAGCTATTCCTCCCCACATGTTGGCATATAAGCCATGCAGACATATTTAGAATGTCTACATTTCCTAGCGGCAATATCATTTAAGGTTATCCTACCCCAGCAACTCCAATTTTCTCTTTAAGAAAGGAGGTGAGATAGAAAACAGGTGAAGAGGGTGGAAAGAAGAAAGAGAGAGATAGGGAGAAGTAAAAAAAAAAAAAGAAGAAGCAAAACTAGCAGATTTTCGCATGTCTGTACAGAATGCACGAAATTTGACTTTGGAAACACAGCCAACTCTGAAGAATAAATACTCTGATGATCTGAAAACTATTAAATGGGTGTGGTCAGAAGACGCCAAACCCAAGAGATGATTCGATAACAAATACTTAAAGCGGTGGCACTTGAAGCAGAGACTTTGATATCGATGGAAACTGAGCGCTTGAATAGATGTGGAATTTGTGAGTACAAAGGACAAGTCCATTATGGAAAGATGATCTACAAACAGACACAAAGATCTATAAACAAATACAGTATATGGGAACAAATACAGAGAGAAGATGAGACAGCGACAAAGGGTAGGAGACAGCATATAGCATAGAATAGTGTAAAATGTTAGCAAAATGTGTATATATGTATGTATATTGTGGAAGACGCATTCTGAAGATATTCAGAGATAATAATAAAGATAAGGAGAAGAAGAAAAAAAATGTTCAGACAATAAGTATCCAGATACAGGTCAGAACTAGTGGACAGAAATAGCAAACGGCAATGAGATTTAAACGACAAAGAAAGATTCAACATCATTGATGTCGAAAAAACAAAATCGAGGCAGGTGATCGGCGTTTATCTAGAAATGAATAAATGAGTCCCTATTTCGATCCATCAGGGGTCATCACTTCAGTTAGCCAATGCGCAGGAAGAAAGCACCTCCCATATACTTGCACTGGTGGTTGTGTAGCAAATTATTTTACATGACGAGGTTACCAGCCCCCATGCAAATCCTTATCTCAATCGCGCCTTATGACCAATCTGGTGGGAGAAGTGATCCTATTATTTCTTTGACTTTACTCAGAACACTCGGAATTAAAATGGAGTTGGTTCAAAAAAGCCTTCATTAATATATATCACACAACTGGACACTTATCATAGTTACGTGCGATTAATGCAGATTTAATTTGGCATCATTTCTGTTTTGAAAGATAACATTAAATCATTATATAAAGACAAGTTAAAAACTCCCCCTTCTTTTATAGTATTTGTACGAATGTGTTCTGATTCTGCATCTTGACCATTAATTCGCAGAACGTTGAAGGTACTTGTTGCGTGCATATTTTGACGCACATATTACAAAAATCGATATGGCTATTTAATATGGGAAAAATATAGACATTCATTCATTTGTGTATGAAAATGCTGTCTATGGGAAAAGCGAGATAATCCATGTTTGATTCACACTTTTGATTATAGGAGTAATCGTTCTGGATATTGATCCGGCGCAAGGATATTGCTCTTATATTTGTACTTATTTTTAGGGCCAGAAAATAGATTAATTTGCTTATTATGTTTATGGCCTGAATTCATATGTATTACATATTATTAGTACAAGTAGAATCAGTCCTATATTGTATATTTTGGATGGGTAGGCGGGACTAGATTCTTGTTATTCCGGTCTAGCGGAAGTATGAGTTGTCTTGACAAGTCGTGATGAGTTCCGATGTACCGTGATAATGGCGGGTACGCACTTTTCAAAGGGCTGGTAGATTCTTAAGGAAATATGATTCATGAAGTGGTTTTCTTCTAAAGGAGATGGTATCTCTACTATAGTTTATGTTAGAGACTCTCCTAAGGTACGGTACAATGTATAATTCGGACTCCATGTATTGCCAGACCCTATTTTGATGATCTCATGTCGATTCGACCTAGATGGAACATTGTGCTTCGTATCGCTAGGGTCGTGTTTTGTATCGACAAAGATGACAGACTTTCCTACAGCGGTTATGGCTACGTGAATTAACCTGATCACCGTAGAGCTGTATGGGAACATTTATGAAATCATTTATATACCCATTATAAATTAACTCTGGCTTATATTCTCCTTCCTATGAATGAGTGAACGACAACTCAGGGAGGCGGCCATGTTAGATTTCGGTCATCATATGTTTTGATCACTGCCAAGAGAACAGATTATTTATCCTATTATCGGACAGTGACAGGGAGATCTCAATCTTGCTAGAAACCCCCTCTTTCGTGGTTTCATAATATATGCTACAAACTATGGACGTCAAGTAACTTTAGTTATTTACCGATCTGCCTTCACTGACGCGTTTAGTCAGATAGGGGGATGCGGCCATAATGTATCATGACAATTGAACTTTTGATGTACTGCCCATTATTTCTGAATGTGTCATGACTTCAGATCTGCTATGTATACCTACAAATTGATATGTCAACATACCATGATGTACTCGTATGTCCCAGTGTGTACGTCTGAATAAATTGAGTAAACAAAGATTCCAGCAGTCTGCATTGGTGCCTTGTAGACACAAGTGTATGAGTGGTTATATTGGTCAGCACACGAACAGTACACCATTCGCGGTAATCACACTCTACACTTCTACTTCATACATACACCATCCTGCGTCGGCCGGAGTGACCAAGTTTAGGGCCTGCTTCCCCTGGAGCCTTTGCCTTCCCTAACTCAGGACTAGGGTGAGTTACCCATTTACAGCTGGGTAGACTGGGGCATGCCTGATCTCAACAACACACCACTCTTCCTTACAGAGCATACAGACTGACACTTTACAGAGTGGAAAGAAGAAAGGAAACTTTACAGTACTGTATAAACATTTATAACACATAAGGAAGGGAAACCCCGAGGCATGTAAACAAAATAATTTTTGATAATTAATATAAATAATTAATTAATTAATATTAGACAAACATAAAGGTATGTTTTCAGGCACTCGTAAGAAATAAAGAAGTAGAAAACTAGACAACAGAAAAACAACAGACGTGAGAGGCTTACCAAGGACTCGAACCCAAGACCTTCCTTGCGACAACCCCGCCTAGCTATGCAAGCGAATTACACTATCCTCCCTGCCATCTAGGCATCACCAATAAATGATGCTTTATGTTTGTCTAATATTTATTCATTGAAGGTACTGTAGCATTTTGTCGCGTTGAAACTATGACGATTTCATTTTTTGTCCTGACTTCGACCAAGTATATCTCATGTTGCTAAATGAGAACAAAGCTCAGTCACCTGTGTCCACTGTGTTTTGTCTTTGGTATATCTGAATGTGGAACTTTTTTTCAGATGTACATGCTGGTTGTTTCTACTGGTCACTGCTGCATTCTAAACATTGCATAAGCCACATTTTCTGTTCATATTAATTTCCCTGTTCTGTCTTTATAGAGCATGCCGCTGCAGTTGGTCCCCCCATGCACGAAGGGATCCCATTACACGCCCATTGAGACATATTGGGAATATGGTGTTAGGCCCATATTTTCTTGACTATCGGCACACTAGGGGTGATGTGGTCAACATCACGCCGGCCGCCTTAACCTTCCCAGAATTGCTCTGGTACCCAATTCATGAGGCTGGGTCGAACCATGGACCACCCAGCTAGAAAGCCAGTGCCCCAAAGCAATCGTGTAATCTTGAAGCGGCGGTTTCTATGTTTTACACGATGAGGTTCGCCAACCTCAAGCACAACCTTATATTAGTCGCCTCTTAGGAGGGAGCAATAGTTGTTTTCAATTTCTATCTCCTCAGAGATCCCCGGAAGCTACACGAGGGGCTCTGTTCATATCAAATTTGGTTTATTCAAATTGAATACAAAAGTTAATGATGACAATAATAGTAGCATCGAAGCGTTTATATTATTCCCTGTAGGAAGTGTACTTTGTTTATTCATTTTTTTTTGTACAAAAAAACTAACTAAGGAACTATGTTCCACGGGAGCTGAGGGTAATGATAATGAGATTCCTCTCGCTTCCCTTCCATGTTTCCTGCTTGTGTGCATGTGTGTTGGCTTTATTTTTACATATATCTAATTTTCCTCTCCTTGATCGATCTATTTGCTTTACAAAATACCCAAAAAAAAGGGGGCGGGGTGGGGGGGGGGGGGTTAAAAAAAAAGGGGGGGGGGGAGGGGGGAATACGAACTTCGTGAATTTTGTGAATTACTTACAGGAGTGGAATATTCAAATTCCGAATCCACTTCTCTGTGAGAATGGGCTTAAAGTGTCAGACAGCTATTACTTGCGGATAAGGGCGCTGGATAGCTGGACGCTTAACGGTTAACTCAGAAACCCGACGACACTGGAGCAGAGGGCCAAACAATGTTTCAGTGACTAAGAAATATTCGTTTCTAAATGGCCCGAACGTAGCACTGAAAAGCTTCTCCGCCACTAGTAGTCATGGTTGTCGTGAGTACGTACTTTATAGGATGTCCTGTATTCTTGGAATAAGAAGAGTGTCCCGTATCGATATCACACGAGACGTGTTCAACTCCCGTGTTTCAAAATATTTTATGTTGAAACTTGAAAGATGCAAATTAGGATTAATAAATGTGAACACAAATTGCGTTCGCCCACAAGTACCGATATTATAATGATGATTTGTACCAGAAATAATGTTGGATACTTCCTGGCAACACAACTTGTAGCAACACTGACATATAAAACCTGACATATGGTTAACACTCTTCGTGGCTGGTTTTTAACCGTCATAAGTTTGCCGATACGTTTGGTCGACTTTTGATTGCTAATTAGGTTAGAAATTGGTAAAACTGGCCATATTTTACTGAAACCGATGTCCCCTTGTTGGAAATTTGATAGCCTAGCAACCCTGCTTGAAGCACACTAGATCAATGTTAATATGTCCTGCTTTTCCTACGAGTAGGTTTGAAATCTTTCACTTACTGATATGTGTAACTGTCTTTTTCGCTTGTTGAGGTGATCACTGGCCCAAGACAGTATACATGTTGTTAGGTGTGTAGTGCTGGCGTATGATGAACTGAGTGTGGGTGCGAATGAAGGCGCGAATGTGTTTAGGCTCGTATCTGTGGTGTAATGCAACCCATACACTCACATGCAGTAGTCAAGGATACTTGAACACTGCTGGCACGTTTCAAAACATTTATTGACGATAACACACATAGCATCAACAGGAACAGTCAGTGTAAACAAGGTCATGCTGACCGGAAATCGTTAGGTATACATCAGGCATTCAAAAGGCTGGTAAACATTTGAATCTTCGTGCATGGTCAATAGCAATGTTCATCAATAATGACAGTTAGTAGCGCCGCCCTGGTATCTCTGACTAAACGCGTCAGATACCTTAATCACTTTGACATACAGGTACAACTTGGCACTCCCCGCCAATTGCACATTATCAGGCTGTAATATATTTAGCCTTAACACAGGCCTCGTTATGGCGTCATATGTGTACTCCTTCTAAGCAGGTTAACATCAACCCTGCAGTAATGCTTATGTAGACATAAATACCGCCAATCTGCGGTTCCCACATAATATCTTCGTCACTGGACTTCTGGATAATATAAAGACTAATAGTCTTGGATGGCTACCTTGAGCACACAAATATAAGTTATGAAATGTAGGACCGGTGAGCTGTAGTTCACAGACTAGGTAATCTTCTAACATGTTCTGCCACCGAAAGCGTAATAATGGAAAAAGTCGATATTACCTGGAACCGAATCCTCAGAACATAATAAGGAACTCTGTCGTCATTCCGACGCACAGAGATTCACCGGGGAGACCTGCCAACGCAGTCACTTCGAAGATTTTCCCCGAAAACACAATGGACCTCATGTCCCTCAGAAGCCAGCTTACATCCCGGCCTGACGGAAGTAACTCCTTGGCGCTTAAAAAACCTGCGCATGGGCACACGCCCGAACTGTTTACCTTTGACCCTAAAGGTCAAACACAATGAATGAACAAACAAGGGAGATAACCCCTAATCAACCTGACACAGCAAAGTCAAGACATAGTTACTAAACTTCAACCAGGGTGAGAAAAATACGACAAATAACTTGACATATGAAACTCCGTCGAAAATGACAGCAACAATATGATAATGCAAAAAGCAGACTGTCTGAATATACCCATGTGCAATAAATTCACCCAACACTGGAATACTGTACAAGGATTTAGAAAGGGCTTGCTAGCCCATTTGGAAAACAGTTGTTTTTACTGAATTTTATATACCTTATTTTACTATCACCATTTCTCCTCTTACTCGAAATAGATCTGATTGTGAAAATAGCTACTTCAATCACCAGAAATGGAATTCAGTGGGCTTTGACGTGTCTGCTTGTTGATATAGATTTTGCAGATAACTTTGCCCTTCTATACCATAACAGAAACCAGGCACAAGATAGAATGAGAATACTGGATGAGAGGTCACAGAAGTTTGGTCTAAAAATACATAAACAACAGACGCAGAATGTGAGAACAAATGAAAGCCGAACTGTGCTTCGAGAGGTATTCCTACCAGATATGGACTCACACATTTATCTTAGCAGCAACATAGACAAAGATGAAGGAATTGAAATGATATCAAAATAAGAATACAGAAGGCAAGACGGGCTTTCAATGCACTGGGAAATATGAGGAAATCTAAAGAATAAAATCCTACATAAAAATAAACATTTTCAACTAAAATGTCACGGCAGTCTTATTGCATGGCTCTGAAACATGGAGAAGGATAACCAGGACATGAAGATTTATTACTGACTCATAAGTGGGTGCTTATGCAGAACATAATAATTAAAGTAGTCTGAAAGAATCACCATGTGGAATTGGTGAGAATAGCTAGACAAATGTTCAACGGAAGAAGAAGTGAGGTAAAGTCATTGCAGTTGGACAGGGTACACAGTGATGAAACCAGATGATAGCATTAAAAGGCAGTACTTGATCTGGAATCCTCAAGGTAAAAGGAATAGCGGGCGACTCAAAAACATACGGAGAAGAGAAATTGGCGACATATTTTAAAACAACAGATGAGACGTAGAAACAGAGCACGAGTGGATGGCATGAGACGGGAGAGCTTGGCGTGAGCTAACCGATAAACTATGTTCCACAGAAGCTGAGGGTAATTATAATGTGATTCCTCTCGCTTCCCTTCCATGTTTCCTGCTTGTGTGCATGCGTGTTGGCTTTCTTTTTACTGTTTACATATATCTAATTTTCCTCTACTTGATCGATCTACAGTATTTGCTTTATTAACAATCTCCAATTTCTCTTCGTCCCGTAACAAAATCTAATATTGAATGACATCAATTCCTGCCAAAACTCAGTTCATGTCTCGGCTTCTTTATTTATTTATGTTTTAATTAACAATCATTTATTTCTGGTTTCTGTGTAAGAAAACAAATACAGCAGTTCCATAATTTCCCATCTACCCCACCCCCATCCCATGAAAAAAGAAATATTAATCTCATGTTACTATCTTGATTTCTTTTATCTGTTTATCTGCTTACAACGCCCGTTTTTCAAAGCTCTAAAAAAAAGTACGCATCTACTAAAATAAATCGAGGATTGTAGATTACTTCATCAAGACCTGAAGCTCTTTTATATTTGGACATGCGCCCTAATATAACCGACTAGGTTGAACAGGGACGCGCCTCGCCAAAACGAGGCAAATTTTTTTTAAATCGAGGATTGTGGAGTCAGATTTGGGAATCGGAGTCGTGAAGCTGGTAGTTTTGTGCAACTCCAACTCCTATTCTATTAATTATTAACAATATCTTTGATATGCAAAGTGGTTAATTAAAAAACATCGCACACATCTCTAGCCTGGAGTTATGACAAGTGCTAGACACTTCAAGCTTACAAAGCAATCTTCAGAACATATGTGAACGGTTGTATGCAAATATCCAGGATGTGCTGATGTATGAAACGGATGCACGGAAGACAGCAATGATTACACAACACCGTAAAACAAAACTGCCTGAAAAAAGTGATAGAGAAGGATTCTAACAGCTGGATTGGGGAAGAATGTTAAAAATGTACATCTGTTGGCCAGAACCTAACAATAATCTTCCGAAACAAAAAAATACAAATACAGAAAGGAAGTTGTGGCACACTAGACATTTTTAATTCTCCTTCTTGTCCTTGTTTGTTCCTTATGGAGCACGAGGTCTTCGTTGCAGCTGGTCCCACTGCAGGATTCCTGGCGTCAAGCATGTCATGTGCTTCTGCACGTGTAGCTTCTGTATTAAAATATTTCACATAACGAGGCTGTTAGCCCAATCCACAAACAGTTTTAGTTGACTTTTACGACACGCTTGGTATGGTGTAGTGGCCTTGTTCATTGTTCCTCAATACAGTACGCGGGAAGGCATACGTGTACCAAACTTTAAGACGGAGAAAGCTGGCCTTCAGTGTAAAGCGCTAGGCAGTGGGATGAAACCTTTATAAAAAGGGGAAGACAAATAACCGAGGAAATTTAAAGAACAGATTATGTAAGAAACACGTTCGCCTCAAAACCTAAGAAAACTTAATTATTTAACATGGTGAATTCCTTTCTCTAGCTGCAATTTACTTAAATAGCACAGCAATTTAGCGATAAGCATCAATACAAACAATTAGCATATTATTTTTTGTAAAGCATCAGCACATTTCAGCCCCTATTATCAGTACGCACTTTACATAACAATTACCATATTCCGTTTCTAACCAAATGCACATTGTATCCTCTGCCAAAGGCTAATTTCACTCTAACTCTCAACATTTACAACATCCAACCACCAGCATATTCAACATCCAACCACCAACATATTCAACATCCAACCACCAGCATATTCAACATCCAACACCAGCAAATTCAACATCCAACCACCAGCATATTCAAAATCCAACCATCAGCAAATAACATTAATCGACATTCGACCTCAACCTCATCTTCGCTCCTATTTGTTGTTTTCTATATGTCTTAATATATATAAACTAGCTGTAAGTGCCCGGCTTTTCCCGGGTTATCTAGTAATGGGTTGTGAAAGTTCTAATAATGTATAAAAAACCAAAATGATATTCGGATAATTCTATATTATATGTTCTTTTAATTCACATAAGTTACAATTAACGTAATTGATAACATCGTGTCATATTTACTTATCGTTACTTTCTACATTTATTATTCCAACATTATTTCAGTGCTTTTTTTATAAACAATATTTTTTGGTGTTGCCGTCTGGGGCAAAAATGAATACACTTCTTGGTGTGCCCACTCTGGGACAAGCAACGTATTGCCGTAGGAGCGAAAAGCACGGATTTTCTCAGATAATGTCTGCTACTTTAAGTGACTGTCACTGGGCCTTGTTTATTGTCATTGCAAATGCAAGATGCACATGATATTGCAGTCGCTTAAAATCAAAAGATATTTCAGCGGGGATCATAGAAATGCGTGGAATTAACTAATTTTCTCCTCTGGCACAACCTGTTAATACTGTTGCTTCTCTTACGTCTGGCATGAGGTTCTTAACACATAATCTGGTTCCATTACACAATTTAGGGGGAATCAAGATTTCGCAGCAACATTATCGGTGCACAGATTTTAAAAATTAAGTTCTGCGGTGGCATTCCAGTTGGTTCCAATGAGCTGAGGAACTCGGTCGAATAAAATACAGCCTGTTGACGATCTATTAGTGTCAATGGATTTGTATGTTGCGGCAATGCCCGGCAGCTGATTCTGTATTTGGAGATTAATATTACTAACGCTCTTATTTGTAGGTGCCAGAATCGCTCACCCACATAGCCATTTATGTTTTCTAAAGTTGTGAATGTTCAGAAAAACACTTTTTTTCAATTCTTAAACTGACATTACCACATTGCAAAAATCCAATGGAAACGAAATAAGATTAGTTGTTGGTTTCGTGGGAAATTTGCCAGCACCATGGCACAACAGTTGATGAGCAAAGAGGCATGCAGCTGTTATCTCCAAGTGAATTAACTCGCATATTGGTGGTCAGTCCCATTTTCTGAATGTGTCTCCAAAGGTGTGATGCTTTGAGGCAAGCATTTTGGTTCGTCCGCTGGTGTTGATCGTGGAATAACTGGCAATGTTTGACTAAAGTCACCAGAAAGCACTGCCCCAGCCCCTACCATTGGGGGGTTGTTTTCCCTAATATCTTGCAAAGTTAGATCCAGAGCTCTCTTATGTGACATAGTGCACTCATCCCATACAATGATTGTGCCGTTTTTTTTTTTTTGCACTTGTGCTTGTCCAGAGCACTTGTGTTTGTATAAGAGTCCTAGTTTATGTTGCAAATTGGAGACTCTAAATAAAAGCCAGATCCAAACCTCAGAAATGAGATATCTGAGGAAGGTGGTTGAAGTAACAAGAAGAGACATGGTACGCAACCAGACGATACGTCAAGGCCTAAAATGCCACCCCCTACAGACCCAAGTAGAACAGTCCCAACTAAGATGGTTTGGCCATGTCTGCAGAATGGGAGAAGATCGGCTACCACGACAAGCATGGGAAACAAAGAGCCAAGGATCCAGACCCCGAGGACGAACCAGAGTCCGCTGGAAGACAACATTAGACAATCTTTGAAGGACCGAGGACTAGAATGGAACCAGGCCAGGAGGAAGACAGCCGATAGAATAGTCTGGCGCTCTCTCTTCCAAACCTCTACACCTCACGGTAGAAGGGGAACGACTAAGTAAGTAAGTAAGTAAGTAAATATGCTAGATTTAGGGGTAGTTTAAGAGCTGAGTGAGCTGAACGACCTCCTTCCAATAATGTAGATGATATTCCGGATGATGGAACCGCATCAGCAATCTCGTTGTGCACCCGAGTTTTAACAAGAAGCAAATCAAAAAGACTTGTTTTGCCTGTCCTACTATGTGCATCAAGAAAGAATATTCCACTATTTCCATTACTGATCAGGTCCAGAATAGTATTGTATGCCGATCTTTGATCATCAACTAAGAGAAAATTATGAAACACAGACCTACCATTAAGGAAAGCAAATGAAGGCGTGAAAATCTGCTTTTCAATCAAAATAAACTTACATCCACATGAATTATACTGGCTACACAATTTAAGAAATAGCGACCAACTTTTTTTTAACCAAAGCAGTCGGAAACCAAATTATTTTACCTGGCAATACTCTGCAGACATTGATAATGTGTGAATGTTGTGTTTTTCTACTATCTGCAACACTTACTTAATTTCCACTGACAATTATTTGTCCCTTCATGCTTTTCAGCAGGCGGCTATGGTGCCTGCGGAGCCAGATGTCTCTTAAGTCTAGGAATAGGTGTGTAAAGGGAGAAAGTGGCAATGTTTCAAATCGGCCAGTATACAAGTTGCAAAGTTTGCTGATTAGACGAGAAAGATTTCTTCTTCGCTCTCGTAAAAATACATCTATTTCTTTCATAAAGTGGGCGTTTTGTCTTAGGTATCTCTCTTATCGTCAGTTTCTTCCACAATGGGCTTGATGAAGTCCATTCTTTTAAATGTTTTTCTCTCGTTGAGTCGGCATTCTTACAGGACATGTTCTAATGGTTACTTTGTGTTCTAAATTTGTTTTCCTCATATGGACGTATATTTTTACTTGTTATGACTGTTCAATTTTTTACTTTATAGAACCCATGGTATTTAAGTCTGCTGTGGCAGGTTCTCTGTCTGAAAATGTTTCACTAAGTATATTCTTGACAAGGGGTAGTAAGCTTCTCTTCTATTATATATGTCCATGTGTGTTCTCAGTGCCATTTTTCTTTGAAGCCATTTTATTACTACTTTTGTCTCCTCATATGTTGTCATGTCCTCACTTTGAATTGTATTCCCTCCTTTTCTTGCAAGTCTATCTACCCTCTGATGTCCATCCATCTTGCAGTGAGCATGTAGCTGCTTTCCCTTAACGCCCCTGATAGACTCATTCATTGTTTTAATGGCTCATCATGACACATGCAGCACCAGCGAGGAACACTATCTTGGCATTAGCATTATCCACATTTTTCATGATGGTAAATGCTGGTGCTTTTAGTGGCCTTCTGCATTGAAGTTGTTTGAGAATTTTCCAGTGACCACTGAGATACGGACTTCTTGTCCATTCATTAGTGTCTTTAGGCATCTCCCGTTTTTATTTTCTGTAGCTCAGGACGCTGATTCACACTCACTCGCACAATCATATAAATATGGGTCCATTCTAACATGGATTTCATCTTTCTAATGTATTATATAGCCATGTGTTTCCTTCCTGTATCTATCTGAATACCTTTCCTGTCATCCCTAGGATGATTTGAATGTTCTGGAAATCGTATTCTCCGACATGGTGAGAATGTGCTGTTGATCATTATTAGATGAAGCTTTGTCCCTGCAGGGTCCGGTACAAAAGATGCCAGGTCTTTCGTTTTTAGTGTGAAGCCGCTTCTCTGAAATCTACCACTCTCATATCCTGTTAGTGTATCATTCACTTGGTGGTGTATGAGACTTTTAAATTGTTTATAACTTAATGTGCCTTGCATGTGTGCCACGTACAACGAGAATCAGTGCGAAGCCCGACAAATCAAAAACGTGCAACACTGCACGTCTTGTGTGATAAGATGAGAAACGAATGGATTTGTTTGTCTTTTTCACATAAAGAATGTAGCTCAATGGTAGTGATGGTATTTTCTTACACTGAATATAGCTGTCATGTGTTATATAAAATTTAAAATTTGCTCCTGTCGGCAGCTTTATCACTCCAAAAAAACTCAATTATTTCCTCCAATCGCTCTCTTCTCATTATCTCTCTCTCTCTCTTTCTCTCTCTCTCTCTCTCTCTCTCTCTCTCTCTCTCTCTCTCTCTCTCTCTCTCTCTCTCTCTCTCTCTCTCTCTCTCTCACGTATGTCAACAAAGAACAGCAGTTATAGTCCACAAATATCATCAGTAAAAATTACTGCTAACACCATGACGCAAAAGTGAAAATACACAATGCTCCTTCGAAACAATTTTTTTTCAAGTCTAACAAAAGTTGCCAAGAAAAAGTTTTGTTATGCACGCAAAACCCACCACTGGTGTCCCGTACGGCTCCGTCAGATGGAACTGTGATGAGTCTAAACAGGCCACAGAACATGAAAAGCATTTTAACACACTATTAATAATAAATATACGTTAGACATAAACTTGATCAAAATATCAGGCACAAAATATCGCAGTATAACCACCACGCCCTGTTCCAGAAGTTTCACATAGCTGTTGCTGACTGTAGCGGTTGACTGTAACATGGCTACTGAATGAGAAAGAAATGTGTGTGTGTGTGGGGGGGAGAGAAAAGAGATAACGTTAACGCAATAAATAATTTAATACTGTAGTTCGAATAATTATAAAACCGAAAAACCGACTGCTGATTTGATATGTCAAAGATGATTCTAGAAAGGATGACTATGAATTTCATCTCTGTGACTTCCTGGTTCACTAACAATTTCAACAGTTTCTGTGTGTTCTCTGCCAGTTCTGGTCATCTATGAGCATCTTCATGAGGCTCTGCTCGGACAGCCGTTGTAGCGCAGTATATGGAATTCTGCTAGTGTCTCAGCATATTATAATTTCCATTTTCGCTCCTTATGAAGCACGTAGCCCTCAATGCAACTGGTGTTACAGGAAGCCCGTATCAAAGCATTCATGTTGACTTGCAGTGATGGCTTCTGTAACAATTTATTTAACATGATGAGGTTGCCAGTTCTATGCACACTCTCATATCAGTTGTCTCTTACGACACGCCTAAAGAAGCAGCAATCTTTTTCTGTCTGTCTCCCCGGATACCCCACGTGACCTACATGAGACTGCTGCAGCATATGCCGGATATTCTTCTTCTTTTTTTCTTCTTCTTCGTTCGTCCTGAAAAGGACGTTGGTTGCGTTGTGTCCGTTTACAGCGAAGCTGCGATATTTGCGCCTTTCGGTCGACACATCCGACTTCAGCACAGCATTTTTGGGACCGGGTTAGCCTTCCCTCTTCAATCCCTACTCAATGCCGGGTATTCAAGAGTGCGGAACGAGCACCACGGACAAGATAAGCCATTGGGGACATGAGTCTTGTCGTACAATAATATTGTAACATTCACAATGTGAATACAAGTAGTAACTTATATACTGCTCTTACAGTTTTAAACTGCATTATTTGTATTACGTTCTCATATATACATACACATATGTTGGATTGTGGACATTTTGTATTATTTTCTCTTGTGGTAAATATTAACCCACGTGATATTTTCGATTTTCAGACACTGCTTATTTTCACAGTACAGACATAAGGCGCTCGATGTGTGCAAGCTATCAGGACCGAGTCAGCAGAGGTTAAGTTGCCCCCAGCCAACTATTTATTTAGTGCCCCTGAAAATCTTGTAGCCTAACATTCAAAGAGATCAATAATTTCGTTAATATAATAAATACAGCATATCATATTATTAAGTATGTATTTATTCATTTTTTAAATGATCAAAAAAAAAAAGCGTTACGGCAGAATTAAAATGATGGAGTTCAAGCTTAACAACAACAAAAATTGGCTGTTTTTACTACGAATGATTCGTTGTGTTGTTTGTTTTTGTGGGACAGTTTTGGCGTCCCTGGGCTCCACTGTTCCACTGGCTCCGGGCTTGCATGCAATGAACTTTTTTTCTTTTTACTGATTGTTTTATTGTATTTCTAAAGCTGAATGTGGCGTACGAAGTCAATTTTCCAGCTTAACAAAAACCTGCACATTATTCGTAGTTATTAAAAGTAGCATGTAGTATCTTATTTCACATCGTGTAGTATCTTGCTACACATCATGCAATATCTCACTTTACATAATGTAATATCTCACTTTACATCATGCAATATTTCACTTTACATCATGCAATATCTCACTTTACGTCATGCAATATCTCACTTTACATCATGTAATATCTCACTTTACGTCATGTAATATCTCACTTTACGTCATGTAATATCTCACTTTACGTCATGTAATATCTCACTTTACGTCATGTAATATCTCACTTTACGTCATGTAATATCTCACTTTACATCATGTAATATCTCACTTTACATCATGTAATATCTCACTTTACATCATGTAATATCTCACTTTACATCATGTAATATCTCACTTTACATCATGTAATATCTCACTTTACATCATGTAATATCTCACTTTACATCATGTACTATCTCACTTTACATCATGTACTATCTCACTTTACATCATGTACTATCTCACTTTACATCATGTACTATCTCACTTTACATCATGTAATATCTCACTTTACGTCATGTAATACCTCACTTTCCGTCATGTAATACCTCACTTTACATCATGTAATATCTCACTTTACATCATGTAATATCTCACTTTACGTCATGTAATATCTCACTTTACGTCATGTAATATCTCACTTTACGTCATGTAATATCTCACTTTACGTCATGTAATATCTCACTTTACGTCATGTAATATCTCACTTTACGTCATGTAATATCTCACTTTACGTCATGTAATATCTCACTTTACGTCATGTAATATCTCACTTTACGTCATGTAATATCTCACTTTACGTCATGTAATATCTCACTTTACATCATGTAATATCTCACTTTACATCATGTAATATCTCACTTTACATCATGTAATATCTCACTTTACATCATGTAATATCTCACTTTACATCGTGTAATATCTCACTTTACATCATGTAATATCTCACTTTACATCATGTAATATCTCACTTTACATCATGTAATATCTCACTTTACATCATGTAATATCTCACTTTACATCATGTAATATCTCACTTTACATCATGTAATATCTCACTTTACATCATGTAATATCTCACTTTACATCATGTAATATCTCACTTTACATCATGTAATATCTCACTTTACATCATGTAATATCTCACTTTACATCATGTGATAGCTCACTTTATATCATGTAATATCTCACTTTACATCATGTAATATCTCTCTTTACATCATGTAATATCTCACTTTACATCATGTAATATCTCACTTTACATCATGTAATATCTCATTTTATATCATGTAATATCTCACTTTATATCATGTAATATCTCACTTTACATCATGTAATATCTCACTTTACATCATGTAATATCTCACTTTACATCATGTAATATCTCACTTTACATCATGTAATATCTCACTTTATATCATGTAATATCTCACTTTACATCATGTAATCATCTCATCATGTTTTCACTTTACATCATGTAATATCTCACTTTACATCACGTAATATCTCACTTTACATCATGTAATATCTCACTTTACATCATGTAATATCTCACTTTACATCATGTAATATCTCTCTTTACATCATGTAATATCTCACTTTACATCATGTAATATCTCACTTTACATCATGTAATATCTCACTTTACATCATGTGATATCTCACTTTACATCGTGTGATATCCCACTTTATATCATGTGATAGCTCACTTTATATCATGTAATATCTCACTTTACATCATGTAATATCTCTCTTTACATCATGTAATATCTCACTTTACATCATGTAATATCTCACTTTACATCATGTAATATCTCACTTTACATCATGTAATATCTCACTTTACATCATGTAATATCTCACTTTACATCATGTAATATCTCACTTTATATCATGTAATATCTCACTTTACATCATGTAATATCTCACTTTACATCGTGTAATATCTCACTTTACATCGTGTAATATCTCACTTTACATCATGTAATATCCCACTTTACATCATGTAATATCTCACTTTATATCATGTAATATCTCACTTTACATCATGTAATATCTCACTTTACATCATGTAATATCTCACTTTATATCGTGTAATATCTCACTTTACATCGTGTAATATCTCACTTTACATCATGTAATATCTCACTTTATATCATGTAATATCTCACTTTACATCATGTAATATCTCACTTTATATCATGTAATATCTCACTTTACATCATGTAATATCTCACTTTATATCGTGTAATATCTCACTTTACATCGTGTAATATCTCACTTTACATCATGTAATATCTCACTTTATATCATGTAATATCTCACTTTACATCATGTAAAAAGGTAAAAGTAGTCCCATAGCAAATACTGCCGTAGGGGAGTGAAGTGTTATAGACCTTACCACACTAGGTCCAGCTTTTTTAATGAGGTGCCAGCATGAAATGTGGGGAGGCATTTGCGTCTGCAACTACATAAATTAGCGCTACCGTGCCATACTGAAAACAAAACAAAACAAAAACATACCCTGTGTGCCCCTGTTTTAACATCGCCGAGTTACCTGAAACTGTTGCTAGAACCTGGCTATGCCAGGAAAATAATCCACCTTCTTAAGAACCGTAACAATTCCGCTACTACATCTCTGCTCTTTCTACCTCTTCCCACTTAGTTTTTGTGTGTCTTACCAGTAAAGATCAGCATACATCTATCAGTCCTTCCGTCAGTGTGTGTGTGTCTTTCTGTATCTTTGTCTTCCTATTTAGTTATCCGCCTATTTGTCCGCTTTAGGGCCATCATCTAACATGTAACTTTTTTCCGGCGTAGTGCAGACGACTGACTGTAAACAGCTTACAGCGAACTACAGCCACCGCTAAAGCCAAATAATCGACATTTAAACGCGGATTACAACCGAAGTTCACCCCTGAGACAGCAAGATGTCATGCTGCAGTAGGCTACTGTGTTCAGCACGCAACGCTTCTGTTTGCTGCTTTGGCAGCTGTCACTTAGGCCCATAACAAATGAGACGTCAAACAAAACAAAAAACATAACAGAAAACTTGCAGCGAAGGTTTCAGGATCTGGAAATAAAAAGGCACCTAAAGTAAGATGGTGATGACAAAGGTTTGAGATATGGAACTAACCCCCTCAATATCGATGGCTGTTACAAGAGTTATCCGTTGTTACGCTATATGAGAAGAAAATATACAGAAGGAAAGAAATGTAAGAACAGCAACACTGATCTTCGGATAACATATGAAGACCGATCAACATTTTTTGAGCTCAACATATGCACTCGGCATTGCTAAACAAATCGTAAAACATGGAAAACGTGCGCATTTAACAAAGACGACAGCTTTAAAGATGTGAGGATTTGATGACCCAAGCTCAAGAAGAATAACTCCAAATCGATGGGAACAAAAACATGTCATGGAATTACAAAATAAAAAATGGTACCTTCGAGCAGCCCCGATATTACAATATCCAAGAAAGACATGGGAATAAAAGGCAATACTCTGACGGACAATGAGGAAAGCCAGAGAGAGAAGATTAACAAGAGGCACGGCAAGTTTTTTTTTTTTTTTTACCAAAAAAAACTCGTATGGCTCACATAGCCGGGATAAAATTAATGAAATCTGATGTTACACAAGAACAAGGGAGGCCTTAAATAAGAAAATGTATGCCCCGTTTGTAGACCCAATATATCTGCCAACTTGCTTACCGAAAGTGTATATTTGCAGTAACTATGGAACTTGTTTTGATAATTGTTTGTTTTGAAAGTAAACAGACTGTGTTTCACCTAAAGATGAACGTATGTTCCTCCGTTACAGCGTTATCAAATTACTGTAATTGGTACAGCCTGCAACATTATGTTTCAATCATATGCTTCACGTTAACTAGGTCGAAATTGAAGAAACGCCACTACACGATGTACAGACATACAGATATCTTGGCAGCAATATAGACAAAGTTGGAGGGACAGATAATGATGTTAAAATAAGAATACAAAGAGCAAGACGAGCTTTCATTGTAATGGGAAACATATGGAGATAAAAAGAAATCAAGTCCAACACAAAAATAAGAATCTTCAACTCAAATGTCAAGTCTATTGTATGGCTGTGAAACATGGAGAACAACATATACAACAACTAAAAAAAAGCTACAGACACTTCCTCACCACGAACGAACTTTATTTTCGAAGGGTTAAACATGTGTTTAAAAAAAAAACGAAATTACGGAGAAAGACAATGAAGAAACAAAACAAAAACACGACTTAAATAAATAGAACAAATTCTAATTTAAATTGAAAACATCAATTGCAAAAAGACAATATTTATCTGAATATAACACAAAACTGAAAATAAAATGATATTAACACCCTAATTATAACCGACTATTACGTATTAGGTTGAACAGGGTAGACCAAGATGGTGGACGAGCAGAGGCAATAACGGTTAGCTGTTACAAGCTGTCTCTCCACCCATCGCCTTTTATAAATAAAAATTTTAAAAAATTTCACGCGTAATACTGAATCTCTGATCTATCTGTTACATTTTATAAAGTCATCACAACGTTATTTAATAGTATCTATTATGCAGTGGAACGTGAACATGGGCATGACATTCCCACAGGAAACAATTAATCAGTATAACCAGATACGTGCTTGTTCGGAACCTTGAGGGGAAGAGACGAGTGAGGTGTAGACAAATACCATGGACAAGGTAGAGAGATGACGAAGCCAACACAACCGGAATGTTTACGATAGAGTTAAAGACGGCTGCCGAAAATAGAAAACGGGGACATGAATAACAGTAGCAGCCTTATATTGTTCAAGGGCGAACGAAAAAAGGTGGATAATTATGGTTTTTAAAGTAAAATAACATATGCCTTTGCTTGGTTACCTGTTCTATCAACTAAATCAAGAAGTTTGAGCGTTCTAGATGAGGCGAGTAGTCCACGTTCTCCTTGTCTACCAGTTCACTCATTCTAGAATTATATTCTCTTATTCTTAACTAACGGAGTTTCTAAACTTTCTAGATTCCGTTTCGAGCTATGGAATTGTCCTCCGTGAGTTCTAGCTCCACCAGTGTAGCAGTCTGACAGCATGCCCGTAACCAGCCTCGTTTAAAGAGAAGTTGGAGGTGAGAGATGCCTGAGACGAACCTTCTATTTTGTAAGATAGATCAGTGTTTCCCAATCTTTTTACAATGGTGGAACCCGTATCGTAAGTTTTCATATCCTGCGGAATCCTGGTTGGAAATCACAGAGACAGATAAATACAGATATCAGACAGCAAGCCCGGGAAAAGAAAAAGAAAATTTCTGGTCTGTGTTCAGGTTATATCCTCATATTATTGGTTACACTCCGATTCTAGCACTTGGCTGCCATGTTCTACTTTTCTCAGCTCCTTAATCATTGCCATTTTCATTTGCGCTCCTTACGTGGTAAGCAGAGACACCCCTGAAGGAAGTCCTCTGCGGTTGCAAAAAATCCCGATCAGCATCCCCGTTTGCCGCAAGGATAAAAGAGTGCAAGCTTGAAATCGATGGGATTCGGAAGAGGAGGAAGAAAAAGACACTACCTGATGTAAGACTGGTAGCTTCCACAGAAACGCCCCAAAAAAATCACAATGAAGAAATATCGTGAAGAAAATGCACGACAGTTAAGAGAAAGTACAGGGCGTAAAAACAAAAGACTATTGACTCATCACTAACAGCTGTACACTGGAGCCTCGAAAAAATTACTAACTTACTATCACTTTACTCAAGCCCCAATTCTCGCTTTCACCAAAGGCAACAATCTTTTAAAATTATTCATTTAAAATTTATTTCAATTTTACCGCTCCACAAAATGATGGGTCATGAAGTAAGGCCTAAGGCGTGGTTGGAAGGTGGTTGGGGGGGTGGTGTTTGAGAGAGAGAGAGAGAGAGAGAGAGAGAGAGAGAGAGAGAGAGAGAGAGAGAGAGAGAGAGAAGCCCTAGATGATTTTGCCTCACACTAACATCTTTCCACCCCGAATGTTGAAAGAGAGCAGAAAGACAGGGTGGGTTTGAGGAAATTTTTTTTTGCACAATGAGGTATCTGTACACCATCCCAATCTACCGACTGCGGCAGATAACAGTATATAATGTACGACATTCTTTTCAACTTTTTTTTTTAACTAAGACCAAAACTTAAGGCGTAACTAGTACGACTAAATGACAACAATGCTTTTATTAGCGTCACTATTTACTGCAAGTAATAACAATAAGCACTTCTACTTGGTTTTAGAAAGGTCCTGCGATTACTCACAAAGTGATATTTCTGTTGATGGTGTGTTATTTTTTAATTTTATTAGAATGTAAGATACTTGCTTATATTAGAGTGAAGAAATCCACTTTTTTAAGCATGAGAAGGAGAAGGCTGGAGTATATCGTGACAACTGGAAAGATAAGCGATATAGAGGACGATAAAGATAGAAGATACTGGACAGTCTGACATCATGGCATGGAAAGAAGTCAACAACAGAGCTGATGCACGCTATGGACTCTGACTTAAATAAGAGGACGTGAAGCAATAAGGCTACAGACATGGAGATGTGGTTCTACAGAAGAATGTTAAAAATACCATGAACAGCTAAGCAACGAGGATGTCCTGAAAGAGGCCAATGCACAAAGGAAGCTCACTGCTTATATTAGAGTGAAGAAATCCACTTTTTTAAGCATGAGAAGGAGAAGGCTGGAGTATATCGTGACAACTGGAAAGATAAGCGATATAGAGGACGATAAAGAGA